>SNQJ01S0004318.1:141653-152126 GCA_010110895.2 Picea sitchensis
TCTTGTACTTGAACATTTAAGTGGGGTAAAAGGAGGTTGCCCCCTTGAAGAGGCTTATTATCTGAAATTATCTCTTTTTCAAGGCGTTGAGTACTTTTCCTAAGGTTTTTCTATGCTATATTGATGTTTGGTTCTTAACATATCCAAGTTTTCAGGATCTAATAAACCGATTGTAAAAGGATATAAATGCCTATATTTTATAAGAAACAAGGGTTCAATCTGGGAGACATTTTCTAGCTATTGTACTTGACTTCTTATTTTGATAATAGAATCAGAGTCCTCTTGTGTTTTCAATATCAGATTCTTTCATATATTTCATGACTCTGCACTTTATTCCAGTTTAGTTTATCCTTTAAGAACTGTCATCTTCTTATTAAGCTCATAAAATTGGATTAAAGAATTTCTTACTGTCTTGTATGACCTTGCACATGGTTTTATTTGGTTACCTAGATTAGTATTCTTCATCCTCTTTTTCAACTCTGTTGTCTGATTATTGTTCTCTAAAAGCACCGTCTTATTCAGTTACATGATAAGTGGTTACTTTCATCAGCTTTTGAGTTATCCTATTGTCCCAAATATACCTAAAAACATTTTGACTTGAAGTTACCAAGCACCTTTGGTTTACAACCACAAAGGGTTTCTTGGAGTGATAACAGGTACTTCTCCTTGTGCATGCTTATTTATGGAGAACAATTCATTGCATGAGATTCGGGCCTAGTCGATTTATCAATCTACTTGTAAGAATGGGGGTTAAAATGTGTTTATGGCTGCTCTATTGTTAGATTTTGTTTTTGTGTATTTTGATTGGCTAAAGTGTATCATTTTCCTTGTTGATTAAAAAATGAAAATTCTTATATTGCTATAGTTTATATAGATGGGGGTTTGGGGTGAACCATAGGTGAATGTACTAGTTTCCTAGTGGCCTAGGTCGATATCCAATACTAGTTCCAAGGGAAATGAAGGATATCAGTTGTAGGTGGTCATATTCAATATTTACATAGTTGTTCGATGCTCATCCCCTAGGAAAATTATTATAAATTGATGATCCACATAACATTCCTTAGGGTTATCAGTTAATGAAAGCTACCCTCGGTATGGATGGATATAGATATATTCTTGGCCCCAACCCCATCCCTTACTCTAGTCATATGTATATTGGGATAGATATCTAGATCATAGAAGATCTACGAGTGGCTATGTGTTTAACCTATTTGGAGGAGAAATCAGTTGGATGGGAAAACTACATTCTATAGTGGCACTCTCAACCACAAAAGTCGAATACATGGAAGCCACTCATGCAAGCAAGGAAGCAATTTAGTTATATATATATATATATATATATATATATATTGTGNTGTTCATGTATTGGGTTGGTACATCTAGTTGTAAGGATAGATCATTACAGTAAGAGTACAATCTTCTTGGTGAAGAACTCGGCTTATAATTCAAAGATGAATTATATTGATGTTCAATATCACTTTGTGAGAGACATGGTTGAATTCATGAAGGTGTTATTGATGAAGGTGTACACTTTGTAGAATGTTGCAGATTCATTAAAACAATCCGCGACCACTGAGAATTTCTCTTGGTGTAGAGGATCTATGGGCATTACTTCCCTATATTGGTGACTATGTAATCATGTAACCAATTGTATGCAAAGAAAACAACAAGTGGGAGAATGTTGGGTATGTATTATATTCTTTGCAAAATGGGTCCCATGTATTGTACACTGATATGGGAGAAAAGGGGGTATGGGGGGTGCTTAACACCCTCCAACTGGAAGGTTTGCAGGGATTTCAGGGGAGAGAACCCCCGAGAAAAAAAATTTGGTGCGTTTTGGCAGTTTTTTGCGTCCGTTTTTGGCAGTTTTTCAGCATACGGTTTTTGTAGATGGTTTTCTAATACTGGTTAAGGAATTAGGGTTATTGACTAATTCGTGTCAATGAATTAGGGTTTTGGATATCACATGATCCTATATGTATATTGTATTATAAACAATAAATATGATGAATAGAATATTAGAGGTGCAACTCTAAACAAGTTGTTGGGTTTCCCATTTTAGGATTCTAGGGTAAAAATCTTTGTGTAATTTGTGTGTGTGTGCCATCATATCTTTTATGTTTTATTAAGTAACTGTTTGTAGTAATTAATTGTACAAGGTTAAAATATACAATGATAATTTAAGAAAGGAAACATGGAACAAATGAAGAAGGGATTCAAGAAAACATTTTTCAGGAACAACCCTCAAGCATACTAGCAAGGGAAGCCACCACAAAAAAAGCCAAATATGTCAGATTGTTTGGGGAAATGGAAAAAACAATAGACCACTGAGTGTTGGGGTAGTGAAGTATATCACATGTATAAATAGTGTTCTCACAAGGAAGAGAGAGTGAGTATTTTTCACAACATCTAGGAGGTTGATACAATGGAAGACATGGGAAGAAACCTGCCAAGGATATATGCAATCTTGGTCAATAGGAAATAAAAATACCAATATCATGTGATTGATGTGGAATTTAATGATGATAACTAGCCCATAGATATTTTGATTGATTCTATATCTAGTCATAGCTATATAGATCCTAATATGGTTAAGAAAATTAAATTGAATAAATGAAAGCTTGAAAAGTCTTGGTTGGTTAATCTAGCCTCTAGAACCAAAAGACAAATCAATGAGCTTGTCATGGATTGCCTCTAGGCTTTGAGTCAACACCAAACAAAATTTGATTATCATATCACTTGGATCATATGATTTCATAATTGGTATGAATTGGTTTGACAAGCATCATGTTGGCCTATATTTATATAACAAGGTTTTCATATTCCTTGATGAGGAAGGAAACTTGAAAATAGTTCAAGGAATCCCAAGGTTTATATCGATCAGAGAGATTTCATCCCTAAATATGAAAATAAGCTTCAAAAAATGACACTAGATATATGCAACACATATGGAATAGATAGCTAATAATAACACACCAAATATTGAATATCATACCGTTTTTAAGGAGTATGAAGATGTATTTGGGGGAATATTAGGGTTTCCACCAAGAAGAGACATTGATTTCACCATTGACTTAATTCCTGGAAATACCATAGTGTCCGATAGTCTTTACAAGATGAGCACACAAGAGATGAAAGAATTACAAATGTAGCTTTAGGAACTCTTGAATAAGGGGTATATATACCCAAGTGTCTCACTTGGGGGGGGGGGGATTCCCTTTGTGAAGGAGAAGGATGGAACCTTAAGGCTATGTATTGATTTCAGGTAGTTGAATAAGGTTAGCATAAAGAACAAGTACCCTTTTCCAATGATTCATGATATTTTTTATTAGCTGATATGAGAAAGGATATTTTCAAGATTGGTTGGAGGTTAGACTACCATTAGATGAGAATCAAATAATAATATCTCAATAAGAAAACATTTAGAGAACAATATAGCCATATATATTTTGCATTGGTACCATTTAGGCTATCAAATGCACCCATTTTTTTATGTTTTTAATGAATGGAGTATTCAAAGGTTACTTGGACAAGTATGTTTTTTTATTCTTGGATGACATTCTTATGTACTCAAATTTATAGCAAGATCATGAACAACACTTCATATTGGTGCTATAGGTATTGAGGGAGCATCAACTATATCCCAAGATGAGCAAGTTCTCATTTTATCACAAATAAATTCACAATTTGGGCCACACTATCTTTGAGGAGGGCTTAGTAATGGATATCGATAATATTGAGGAAATTAAAGGATGGCCTAGACCAAAGAATACCTTAGAGGTGAGATAATTTATGGGATTAGCCGACTACTACAAGAGATCCAATGAAGGCTTCCTTAACATTGTACACCTAATCACTTCACTGCAAAAGAGAGGAATTAGGGGAAACTTGAGGTCTAAAATGGGATTGCCAAGGAAAATAATAAAATAATAGTTAAAATAATAAAAATAAGAGTTATCGATTTTCAAAGAGGGAGAAAGAAAACTATTTTTTTAATCACATTTTTGACTTATCTCCTTATAAGTTTACTCAAATTTCAAGTGGGAACTTTTTGGATGCATAATTAAATTCTACAGAGAATGAGTAACCACTTTGCATAATTTTAATCGACCAATAGTGAGATAAATTGGGAATACATGAAAAAGCGTGTTTCTTGAGAACTGGAAATACATGAAAGACCATGCTTATTTTCAGGAACACCATTTTCTTCATACATTTTTGTTTTACCTCACTATTATTCCATCAAAAGTATATAAAGTTTGTAGGTGTTGTATGTGGAATTTAATTATGCATTCGACAAGTACCTACACTTGAAATTCAAGTAAACCTATACGGAGCTAAGTTGAAAATATGATTAATAAAACTAGTTTTATTCTTTTCCCTCCAAAAATATTTACTCTTATGGATGACATCATCATATTAAATCCTACTGGTTCTTTTAAATTTTATTTAGATAGTACATTTTTTTGTTTTGAGTCCCATTTTTTACCTCAAATTTCCCCAAATCTATGATGTTGGATGGTGTTCAAAATGAGAAGAGAGTTTTTAGAACTGCAAGGAATTATTAATCAGTGCACCTATTTTAAATAGTTTTCATCTAGAGGAAGACTTTGCAATGTGAATTTATTGCATGCAAAGAAGGGCTTGGTGTAGTCCTTACCCAAAATGGGCATGTCACATGCTATGAATCGAGAGAGTTCAAATAACATGAAAGAAAGTATGCTACCCATGATTTGGATCTTCTAGCTATTTTTCATGCATTGGATATGTGGAGGCATTATCTCATAGGTAGAAATTTTAATAATATAACATACCATAGTGGTTATAAATAGTTGTTTGAGTAACCGACACTAAATTCCAGACAAATTAGATGGCCAAAATGTCTTAGCAAATATGACTTTGACATCAATCACATCAAGGGATAAGAGAATAAAGTGGTCAATGCACTCAACATGAGGGTGCATGAAATTCATTTACAACCATTAACATGTACTAATCATATTTAAAAAGAATAATTTTGAAAGTTGTAGCATTAGACCAACACTATTTACAAGTTAAGGAAGGTTTATAATAAGATGATGTATAGCTAAAATTTAAAGATTGAAAGCTATAAGATGATGGAATTATCTTATACAGGAACACATTCTATGTTCCTAATTTTCAAAATTTGAGAAAATTAGAGATAAAAGAGATTCATGATGTGCCATATGTTGGACATCCAGGGTACTAGAAAACCATTGCAGCGTTGTGAAGCCAATACATTTTTCCTAGTATGAATAAGGATATCACTAATTAGATATCCATATGCATGGGATGTCAGAAGGTAAAGGTTGATCATAGACACCCACCAAGATTTCTATATCCATTTTCCATTATTGAGTGGAATAGGGAGTTTTTTACTATACATTTCATCACCAAGCTACCCATAATAGTAAAGTAGTATGAATCCATCATGGCAGTACTGGATAACCTTACAAAGGATCCATATTTTATTCTATTGAAGAAAACACATAAGGTATCCAACATTCCATATATTTACATGAAGGAAATTCATGGGCTAAATGGCATGCCTAAGGAAATAGTATATGACAGAGATCCAAAATTCACTTCAAAATTATTGAAAGGGTTATTTAAAGGACATAGGAAAAAATTGAAGTTTAGTACAACATATCACCCAAAGTCAAATGGGTAGACCAAGAGGATAAATTAGGGGATTGAAGATATGTTAAGGATGTATGTTTTGGACACTCCTTCCATGTGGGAATACTAATTTCATTTGTTTTTGTTTGCATATAATAATGGGTATACAAAATCTATGAATATGACCCCATTTGAAGCATTATATGGAAGAAAATGAAATGCACTAGTGAGCTAAGACAACCTAATAAATGGAGCAATTGTTGGGATAGAGTTGTTCAAAGACATGGAAGAGAAAATGGTAAAGATAAATACGAACTTAAAGGATTCACAAGATAGGAAAACAATTTATACAGAAAAAGAAAAAACTCACAGATAATTCAAAGTGGGAAATCATGTATTCTTGAAAGTGAAGGACAAAAAGAGCTCATTAAAATTGGGGAGCTACCCAAAATTGGAAGTAAGATACCATGGGACATTTGAAATCCTAGATAGGATAGGACTTCTTACATACTTTCCCGCATTACCTTCATCCATGTGAATTCATATTTTGTTTCGTGTGTCTATGTTGAAAAAGTATGTGCCCGATTCTAACCACGTGATTGATTGGACTGTGATCTAGGTGGAGCATGAAGGAGAATTTTAGGTGGAGCCAGTGTGCATCCTAGAATGGAAATTAAAATTTCTCAGGAATAAGTCCATCATCTTGGTAAAGGTCTAGTGGACATGATACATACTTGAATATGCAACATGGGAATGCAAGAAGGCCATGCAGGGGGAGTACCCACAAATTTTAGAATATTTTGAGAAAATATTGAATGTAAACTTGTATATTAATGAATTGAGGACAATGCAAAAATAAGGATTAGGGGAATGTAATATCCCTAGGTTTATCCCTAAGTTATAATATGTATGTGTACATATTATATATAGGTTGGTGTGCCGTTATGTTTTTGGGCTTGAGTGCCTATAATACTTTTGGGTTGGAGAGCGTATGATGATTAAAGGCCAGGGATGATATAATGTAATATGTACATATAATAGCATTAATAAAAATATCACTATTGCAGACCAAGTCAAACACAAGAGTATGGGGGTATAGGACTCCATGAGAGGGGGAATGGGATAAGGGCTTAGTCAAAAGGGATAAGCCAAAGAAATATATAATATTCCTAATTCCTAAGTCATAACTTTATGTGTTGTATCCTAAGTTCCAAAATAAGGGGAATTAGTTCCCAAGTGAAGGGAATGTGATCCTTTAGTGCCACTTGTCAAGAGAGATACATGCCTATTTAAATTTATGGGATAATGGAAAACAGATGATTATAATTGGTTTACTTTTCTATTCTTTCTCTAGTATGTTTGGTGTGAGGATAGGAAAGACAAAGACTAAGATACCTTGTGAATTTTGTGACCCCTAGGTGGATTCATATAATGTAACCAAGGAGAATAATATGGGTAATATGGGGTACCTAGGGAGGTACACAAAGGGATAATGAATGTAATGTGACCATAATATTGGAATAGTCCCACTATGTAATTAAAAGAAAATAGTGTGCCTCCTATGCAATTAAAATAAATAATATAATAATAAGGGGTAGCTTCCATAGATCCCTAGGAATACTCATGCGAAAGTGTGTTGGATTGCATTTTCTTGTATAAAGAGTGGCTTGTGGAATGATTCCTTCCATAAGGAGTATTTTATGGTGTTACCTTACCTTGAGGGTTCTTCTCTATAATTTGGTGTTATTCATGGTCGGTTTTTGGTATTTTGGATGTTTAATGGTTTATTTACAAAGTTAAGGGATACATTTTCTCTTATATATTTGAAGTTTCACTACAAGTAGTATAGGTATATGATAATTTCATGACATTTCATGTCGTGGTTTCAAGAATCGTTCTTGGAGTTGGATGCCTGGAATATTAATTTAGGTCCTAGGATTGATATTCCTACCTTAGTCATGTCTAATGCCCCAAAACCTATAATTGGTTCTCAAAACCTTCTAATGTTATCCATATTGAAACTCGAAGGAAAAATATCCCATAGAGAGGTCATATATGGTGGTTTGAGGATTCATTGATGGCTCTTGAGCCCTATACGCTACATCTTAGGCCTAATGAGAAATTTTCATCACTCGACTTTGGTCCAAGTCTTCATATCAATACCTACTTCTCCAAAAAATCTAGTGGTTCCAACATGTACAATAAGAGGAAAACGATACATTTAGGAGAACATGTGTGTGGGTTCAAGGTGTTTTTCTTGTTCCTCGATGCATGACATATTCCATAAAGGACTAAAGCATAGGTTTATTTAGGCTTCCATTTTGAGGAACCCTTAACCCACAACTTATGCTAAAAGATTGTAATGGTGCACATAACTCAACTTGGAGGACAAATATCCACTTCATAGGTAATGCATTTTTATTGCACCTTAATTCCTATAATCTTCATTTATGGCCTAAAACCTAGGTTCCAGCCCCCCCCAACCATATCTAGGACAGTGAGACCCATACAACGTTCTAAAAACTTCATAATAACATCAATATCCCCACTTGTCTAGTAAGGATATGCTTAAGAGGTCATGTGTAGTGGATAAATGTGTTATTATTGAACATTGGTATTTAGAATATTCCTTTATTGTAATGGAAATAGACTCCATGTTGAGCCACATTACTATAATTGCATCTCTATAAACACTGTACATTTCAAAATTATTTAAATATGGCCCATGAATTTACTATGATACCATCAATAAAATTATTTCCAACCATACCATAGGATAAAATTTACACATAATAATATTTGGTACCATAATGGAATGTACCCAAGCACTTTGGGATGGTGGAGCCCTAAATTTTTTCTCAATATATATATATATATATATATATATATAAAATAGGCAATCCCATGCATTTAGAAGTATAAATGTGTAAAACATCACATAAATAAACATAATAAACAAAATTAGAGAATGCATAATCATAACACTTATATTTAATGAAATAATCAATTGTATATAAACCTCAACTATTCCACCCAATCATATATCTCGTTGCAACATCTCTCTGAGAAACAATTCACCCTCAAGATGGGGCTATGACTCCACCAGGGAAGAGGATACCTAAGCCAACTATGTATACAACAAGTATAGTAAATGTTTAGGTGAAGGTACCGAACTCCTACATCAATCCCAACCAACAAAATATAAACCCACTCATCCTACACAACCCAATTAAGTGTGCCCCATTCTCTGCATCACAATCCCTTAGGCTATCCCACTTCCCTTCTAGGGATTCAAGGACAAATAGGAAGTATTATATATGTGGCTCCATGAAATCCAACTACAATAATTGAGTCTCTAGGAACCCTCCATGCCACACATACTGGGAAATCCTACCCACACAATTCTCCCTCCTGTGTCTAGCCTTCCCCAACGAAACCTAAGGAAACTTATCCACCCAAATTGTAATATACCTATGGAGGATAATATGGGGTACCTCCCAAGGTATGGATATGGGTACCATTAGAAGGTTCTTATATTTAGTTATGAGTTTCATTGCCTTGGACATGGTTAGAGGAGGAAACTCATGCCTTTATTCGGGGCCACTAATGCCACCTCAAAAATGGATCTTGTCACCTTGGACATCATCAAGGGAGGAAACCTAAAACTTAGAACATAAAGGAATATTCTATCTATCCAGGACCAATAAGTATTCCCTAAAAAAGTGCGCATGAACTCTTAAGGGTATCCTTGGTCTGTTATTGGGGATGTTCCACTAGGTAGTTTTGAGTATCAACTATGTGTCCTAGGGTCCTGGAAATGATATAGAGAAGAAGGGCATGACTTAAGTTCTAAATATAGCTTTGATGCATCTAAATAAATGAATAATTCTTGAAGCACGACACATGACATCTGGAGGGTATCCTTTCCCTCTAATAAAGGATGTTAGTTCCCTCCCAAGGTTTTGATAATTAGGTATGGGTATTAATGCCTTGATATGGTTGAGGGAAACCCAAGCCTTAGCCATAATATAAATATTCTAGGGATCCACGGCCAAACATGATGCCTCAAATGAACACACCCAACCTCTTGAGGTTTTAGGAAACTTCTAGGAATTGTTATCACCCAATCTAGAACTTCTAGAAAGCCTCCATAGGATGCAAGACAAGTGTGTAACATCCCGCTCTAGCACACTTACCAAACTTATTCTTTGAGGACACTTTCTCGCAAGTGATCTGGATTTTTATGATGATAAAACTTTTCCTTCATTACGATGCGTTAAGTTAGATGACAGGATGTTTTTACTACTTTGATGTAGACAGGTGCCGCTGACACAGTTTCATTGAGTGTGCAGGGTTTCAGACCTTGAGGATGCAGAGGCATCGGTGGAACTCCCTTGGACTCCGGATTGAGTCAGGGAGTGGGCTATTTGGGTTGTTTCATTTATGGTGATATTGTTTTGTTTTGATGATATGCTATTGATTTTATGATATGTTGTTGACATGATCTGACATGATGGTTGATGATGCGGGCTGATGATAGCTTGCCGACCAGACTCACATATGGAGTAAAGGGGCCACACACGAGTTCCAGAGAGATTGAGGGTGAGGTGTGGACAACAACCCTGCCACAGCCGACTAGCACTCTCGCCGTGGCTCGAACTGTAGGTTAACGATTACCTAGTTCGAGAGGATCCACGATGCCATGAGGGCAGACTGTGACAGTCGCTCACGATGATTCTAAGGGGTGTGCAATAAGGCGGGGGCCTTATTCCTTAGAGCCCTTAGTCTCCCACAAGTTCACCTGGCGGAGTGTTGACTCCAGGGGTTATAGAT
>SNQJ01S0004318.1:168761-184094 GCA_010110895.2 Picea sitchensis
AAAGTTTTTACCATTGAACTTCTCTATCTCGATTCTAGATGAGCTCACCATTCTTCTTACTTTACTCGAATCTCCTCTGCAAAAGCTCCCACTGAACCCAGGTTTATCACAGACCCAAGATAAACTTGATCTATCAAGACCGAGCCAAACCCTCGGCAACAAAGGCGTCCCTCTGAAGCCAAAAACGTGCTCTGATACCACATGTAAGTTTTAAACCTGCGAAGTAAAGAAATGCATATAGATTCTTAAGCAATACAGTAATTAATCAATGGATCATACACAGAATACACAGAGATTTTTACCGGAAACCCTCAATCGGGAAAACCTTTCTTATTTTCATTATATCGAATTTCACCATTCGCCATACAATATATACAATGTTTTTAGGTATTCCATAGATACCAAAACCCTAATCCCTTAATCCAATATTAATTTACAAATCAGCTAAAAATAGCAAAATCAACTAAAAATAGCAAAAAACCGCCCAAAAAAAACTTTCGGGGTGTTTCCCCGAACGCTGCTCGTAACCAGGGGGGGGCATACCTTCCCCCCCCTGGGACCCCCCTATGAAAGTGCCCGGCGCACATGGCAGATCTCTAGGTGAAGGGATCGTCATACGCAGTTGTTGTATCTAACGCACCCACACACACACACATGCAAAGAATATAACACATACCCAACACATCAACCTATACCTCAACCTCAACAAAAATCCCTCACCAATTTCATCATCCAAATATGATTTGTAATTATGTAACAGACCCGGTGTATATGATCACATACCTGCAAACCTTCCTTAACTTTAACAACAAGAGACTAGAATTGTCATCAAAATTTACTTTAGTCTCACATGACTAATTTTGGATTAGTCAAAAACCCTAACTTGAAATAATCATAACTATGTACCTGTAATGAATAAAGATCTAAAAATAGTACACAATGTTCTTCAGTGTCTTGTCTGCAATTTATCTAGTTTTCACTTCTTGGAACCTCCCAGAAAAGGAGTTATAGCAAAAATGGCATTCCTTACTGAATTTTGGCTTATTCTAGAGATAGAACTTGTAGAGAATTCCCCACATGGAATATTTGTTGTATAGATTTGAAAATGGTACAAAAAATACTACAGACTGTACTCTAACCAATACATTTGGTATTACTTAATTTGAATCTATTATGAAGAAGTTATGACGTTTTTACTCGAAACACATGTTTTAGACTAGTTTTAGGACTAGCCACAAACCCTATTTTCCACGGAGTGTAACTCCCAAAATACAATGAAACACAAGATGGAATTTTTATCACAATTACTTGGATATGTTTTCTCAATGGCCTCCATATTTCTCTATCTGAATCATTGTAAAAAAAAAATTATTGCGAAAATGGTGGGATGACCTGTAAATAACATACCTTAGAAAGCATCATCAAAGGACTCTATCTCCCTTGAATTTCAGTCTTGTTTACTTCACCTTCCCTCTGAAATTCACCTTATATATCCTTCGGTCTTGTTTACTTGTATATATTCAATATGCTCAAGTGTAATTAAATGAGAGACCCTTTCCTCTTATTTATACTTTTATGTAGGTTCCTCAAGGGGTTACCTTCTAACCATTGTAAACCACTTTCCTTATTTTAGGGCTAACCCACTTCTAACCACTTGCCCACTTAGTAATTTATCCATTAAATTTATTATTTAAATAATTTATTTTGTATCCACTTTGGCTACTTTGACCTTTTGGGGCTTCTGTATGACTCATGAGGGTTCTCCAACTTCACATGGCCATAACTCTCTAACTGTGAGGAGTTATGTGATGTTCCACATACCAACGGAAATAGCATGACATGTAATATCCATATAGAATAGTATTACCTTCGAATATATTAAAACTCATACCATTATACATCAAACAAACTTGGGTCCATTACCCAAACCTTTGTGCTACCAGAATTTGCTACCTGACTTTCTTCAAGGGTTGAAATCAATGACAACCAACCCAAATAATCAACACAAAGGATATGATGAAGGTGTTGAAGCAAATGGTAATTTTATTACATATGCATATTTTACAGGAATATGGAAGAAACAATTCAACAATGTCCATATTACTAAGAAGTCAAGGATAGGTATTTGTAGTATATGTGCTACTCTTAAATCAAGCAGAGATAAATCTGAAGGGGCATAAAGAGGTATGTATTTACTATTTTTTTTTTTAAATTAGATAGTTATCAACTATGAAAACATATGATCAATATTTTAATTTTATGTCATGTGCAGATTCCATAGTCAAAGCACTTCAAGAACATCGGAATCAAAAATCAAGTGAAAGGAAAAAGTTTTACAAACAATTTCGGAAGAAGTGTTATGATGATCCAAAAAAATATTTAGGTATGCTAATTGATGGCATGGACTAGAAGAAAAAACTTCTACCACATTTTTTCCGTACACCAAAAAATTTACAAGAAGAAAATTTCATTGAGTTTCAGTTGGTTGGTCATATGGTTTTCAATGGAAAAATGTGTTCAAGGGTTTACTTCACAACACCAAATATTCATAATAATGCAAATCTTACCATAACAATGATTCATCATGTGCTCACTCACTGGTCTGGAAATATTCCTCAAGTTCTCTATCTACAATTGGATAACACTAGTCGTGAAAATAAAAATCAAATTATGTTTGGGTATCTAAGCATGCTTGTTGAACTGGGAATATTTCAAAAGGTGAAAGTTGGTTTCCTTCATGTTGCAAACACTCATGATCATATTGATCAAATGTTCATTCATTTTTCAGTAACATTGAAGAGGAAAAATATTGGAATCCTACCATCATTGATTGAATGTGTTAAGAAAACATAAATTTTAGAGCCTATTTTTCATATATTAGAAGAAATTGTTGGCATGCGAAGATTTATTCAGGGATCGCATCATGAAGAAAAATGTATTGACAAGCTTAATGACATTATCTTCCAACATAAATTTTGTTTCAAAAACGTTGATGGAAAAAAACTTATATGGGGAAAGCAATATTCAGTTCTACTACAGAATGGGGATCTTCAACAGGTTTAGCATTTTTGAAGTTCATTCCAGATCGTCCAATATTTGCATCAAAGTTATTATTTTTACAATCATTTGTTGAAATCCATAATGCACAGAGGCGTAATAGAGATGTAGATTATTTTGAATTCCTAGAAGACATAAAAAAATCCATTAAGGATACATATGAGTACTTTGATGTTGTTGATTTTGTTTGGTGGGAGTTTTTTTTCAATAGTCAAAGTGACATAATTTCAATCTCAACAAATGAAGATATATTGTTAAAGACTCCATTTCATTGGCCAAAAAATATGTCAAATGAATATGAAGAAACAAACATTATTGAACAACAAGAATATCAATTTGTTATTGAGTTTACACAAGAAGAGGAAAGAGAAATGTATATTGGTTCGCAAAGGTCATGTGCACAACATGAATCCATGAAAGACCTTTAAAAAGGTTCATTACATGATATTAAGGAGGGTAGCATAATTATAGTCTTAGAGACTAAATATCCACATGGTTATCCATTTTGGATTGCAAAGGTTATAAAGATTGAGAAATAAAATGATGATGCTATTGTAATTGAAGTGCATTGGTATGCAACAAGTACACACCCATTCAATGGTTTGTACAAGCCATAGATGGTTGTTGAGAAGCATGTCAATAGAAAGAGAAAAATAAAGGGTCAAAATACAACTCGTCATCGCATTGATCTCTTAAAATTAGATGATGTTGACATACTTGTTTATGACTTCTATTTGACAAAGAGAGGAACTCTTCGCTCCAAGACAATAGAGATTATCAAGAGGTTGTTTCCACAAGAAATAAATGCAAGATGGGAGTCTGATGAACCTAGTTGTAGATATAAAAGGATTTTGACATATGAAATGGTGGGCATGCATGTAGACTCAAACGGTGCATTCATCGAAAATAGAGAAGAGTATGGATCATCTACATTTTTATCCAATCATTCATCTAAAGACAGTGTAGACTCTGATGGTATTTCATAATCCATGAGTCAATCTGAATAAGTGTAAGAAACATTTTATGTATTTTTTATACATATGATGTTTGTATGGTAACTAGAAATGAGCATTGAACTTACATATGATCTTACATGAATTTATGAATCATTTTTATGTTTTATGAATTATATGTTTTGACTATGGAGAATATAATAAATTTCTTATCGCATATGTTTTGAATATGGAGAATATAGCAATACTTTTAATAAATAATTTATGTTTCATTCAATGTAACTTGTATTTAGTTTTTTTAATTAAAAGTAAAAGAATATTAAAAAGTGATGTTGAATTTTTAAAGTATATTGTGATATTTTTATGGCATTATGTATTACCTTGTTCTTTGAGTGATAAAGTAAGATTTAAAAAGTAAGCATTTAAGGGTTGATTTTATGATTTTGTATACAGTAATGATGAGTTCTTTTACCACTTTATAAAAATGTGTCATTTTCATACCCCCATTTTAGAATGGGTGCTATCGGTAGCAGTACTTTTAAATTTGATGGTTGATTTTGAGGTTTTGGTTTTAATCATACCAACTGCTAAAAATACGTTTTCAAATTATCTAAAATTTTATTTTTTTGAAAAAAAAGGTTATGTAACATCTTTTTTTAGGTGTTGATTTTAAGGTTTTTCTACACTAGTGTCTAAGGTTTGAAGGCCATCTTTGAAAAATGTTGTAATTTTGACCAAATTTTTATTTGGGGGTTGATTTTGATGTTTTTTATGCAAAAATATGGGTTTTTTGGGTCAGAGTACTCATTTTAAGGTCACAATTCTCATTAAGTCGATAACTTTATTGAAAGGGTAACTTAAGAACCAAGTGCTCCCTCTACAAAGACACTCATGGAAATGAACCCACATGTGGCCTTGCATGTCAATGACACCATGACCATGAAATAAATCCCATACCATATCATTCACTTAAACTTAAACTTTAAATGGTTTATTGGGAACTACTCATCTACTTGGGTATTGACAAACATAATAGGATCTTGTGATGGTCCTCCCATACCTAAACTTGGAAAATTGAAAAAGGTCTTAAGCTAGTGTGAACTTTGAAAAAGATACCTAATGTGAATTTCTTACTTGGTTATTGTATTAGATTATGGACTACTTTGTATGATTCTAATAACCCTTGTATATTGAAATGGTTGGTATTACTTGATTATGTGAGCCTTGTTTATTGATGATGCACCCCTGGTATGGTCTTTTGGAGGATATTTCAAGATGATTTCATGCACTATTTGGAGGACGTTTCACCTTTGAGGATGAGTGTTAGGATCCTTGATGACTTGGCCTTCCTCGGGAAACCTTCCATTTCCAAATTGACCTTGGATGTTGTAGAGATTACCTTGGATGTTTCACATTTATCTAGATGTGCCACTAGAGGGAAAGTATCTTGCAGCCTAGAGATCTCACCCCCTAAGGACATTAGGGTTTCGATGGATGTTGTTAAACTTCATGAGGATAGTATACCCCTTTAGAGAGATTATGAATTCTTTCTCATGAATTATGTTGGCTTTTTCACCTTTGACATTGCACATTTGGAGGTTACATCATGCTTGGATTGATGTTACTTTGCATTGAGCCGACCTAACACGTGGGTGATAAGTTGGCACATGGTTGATGATGAGATGTGACCCTATTAATGAGTGATATCACTTTTTATGATGATTTTAACCATTGGGGGATCTATGTGACATTTGGATCTGTTATGCCCCTTAAAGAGATGGCTACACCCATTTATTTTCCTCTACACTCACACATGTTGTCTTTTGAGAGGGTGTTTTGGTGTTTTAGCATTGTATTTTTATTTTGAGGCTATTTTGGGGGTTGGATTGAGACACATCCACCTTATATCATGGACTGTTATGATTTTAGGATATTTTAGGGAGATGAAATGCTAGGCTTGTCTCATATTTACAAAGAATGGTTTCCTCATTTATAAATCATAACTCATATTGTGGAGAACTACTACATTTGTCTCTTATATTTCTTTCTCATCATGGAGTACTTATATGAATTTTGTTGGAGATGATATAGTGTATTCTTTTAAAGTTTCTTATGGATGATTTCATTATAGTGTTTCTTTCATGCTCAACAATTTTACTAGCAAGTGTTCATTTCAAGTATTTGGTGGGTTATTCTTGGTGTATTAAGTAAACATTTTTAACAGAGTGGTGATAATTGCATGCTACATTGTATTCTCTTGAATAAACCCTTGTTTTGAAACCTTGGGGAGGTTTTTAGTGGACTACCTCCCCATGTTATCATTTATTTTGAGCTTGTCGAAGGACACAAGGGTAATTCTAGGTTTTGTAATGGACTACCGTAGGGTTATTCTTGTAGGTTAAATTTCTAGGGTTTGTAGTGGACCACTCTATGGTTTTGACCAAAATCCATATATATATGTTGATAAAGATTATTAGAATACATATGATAGCCTCTTATGGATTGTAGTGTAGTACCTTAAGCTTTGTCGCTAAAGAATCAATACCTAGGGTTTGTAGTGGACTACCCTAGGGTTTGATCATTGAGTCTCTCTTTTCCTTTTATCTGCATATAGGTTGCATATTTGACTCCATATGCTAAAGGAAGCTAGAGATACTACTCCTATATCTTGAAAAACGTGACCTTAAACCCTAATCCTCCTCCTCCCTTGACATATTATGGTAGATTTAGGTTGTATTGAATTGAATGTTCATTTATTAGTCATTAGTAGCCTTAAGTATATGGTCTATATAATTCCTCACTTTGGAATATAACTAAACATCATTTATCGCATCGTTGTTGTAGTTTTCAACCAAATAGGGCTTGTGATATTGTATATTTTGAGGTTTTTTCATTCCATTTATGATTTAGCAAGCATTTCTTATTTAATGTGTTAGTCTTAGAATGCATTATATATATCTTTCATTGCATTATTTTTAGTTTTAGGATTGCTATACTTATTCTATCATAACTTTTATTTTAGTTGAAGTAATCATAATTTATTGCAACTTGTATGACTACAATATATTTTCTTTTGATTTGCATTGTTTCAAGTCATTTACTTAATTCATTTGACTCAATCATTATTATTTGTTGTCTTGAACACCTCACACACAAATTTTGAATTGCTTTACTTAACTACTTTGCGCTTACTTTGAACCTTGATCTAGTTGGTGGTCTAATTGAGTAACCAAGATAAGAGGTCATGGACTTAATTAATTCTTTCTATAGGATTCCTTGAGGTTGCTAGGGAAGCATCCCTTGTGTTGGATTTCAATATGTCCCTAAAATTAACAAAGTAATTGCTAAAGTGACAATGGAATGTACTTCCATATGTTACACTTTGTAACGAACCGCCTCGTTACGAAAACCATTCTAGTGACAGGTGAAAATATTTTTTTTTCTTTAAGTGTGTGCGCGCGTGTAGAAGTAACAACATACCTAACTGTACGACGCCCTGGAAAACCAACAAGACGCAACCATGACAAGGCAAAACTGAAGGCACACAATGAGTAACTGCAACAATACGACCATAGGCACAAGGCACACAACACAACAATAAGACATTCTGGGGGTGCACAGTAAGAACACAGAGGGAAGAATCCAAGGTGTTAGGGTTACTATTTCTGCACAGGAAAGCAGGGCATTTAGTCTTATGTTTTCTCGAAAGAAGATTAGACCGGCTCATGGCCAACTGCTCAGGTAGAAAATAGTAACCCGACCTAGCACAAGACGCAACAAGACGAACACAACAAAACAATCCCAACATATCACAGTGACAACGAGCAATAGACACCCCTAGACATAAGGCATACAACTAGCAGNAAAGGAAGAAGTTTTTTCTTTAGATGACATAGAGTTCAGGGTTAAGCGGCTCGCAAATGGGAAAGCTAAGGACATTGAAGGCTACCAATATGAAATTTTTAAAATCAGAGGGCCAATCATTATCCCTCACATACACAAGATCTTCAATTTAGCAGCCAAGAAAGGCTTCCCTCAACCCTATATGCAAAGCCTCATTGTTCCTATTTTTAAAAATGGGGACAAAAACATTCCCTCTAATTATAGGACCATTATGATTAGCCCAATTTTAGCCAAGCTTTATGGAATTATTTTGGAAAAGAAGATTAGCATTTGGCTATAAAATCACGATAAAAGAGCTAAAGACCAGGTCGGGTTTAGGAGATATCATTCAATTGTGGACCATCTTGTTACATTTAGGATTATTTCAGAAGAGTTCCGCAATACTAAAACCAATATTTTTTGTTGTTTTGTTGACTTTAGAAAATCTTTTGACATGGTTCCTAGGAAAAACCTTTGGAATAGGTTGGAAGAGATAAAATTTCCTCTTGAGTTGAGGGATTCTACAATAAGGATGTATGAGAATGTTATTTCTAAGTTTAAAAACAATAAGGGTTGGTCAAAATATATTAACTACAATATCAAAGTCAAACAAGGTTGTCCCTTGTCCCCTACCCTTTTTGGCATATACATTGATAAATTAGAAGAATGCTTGGAAAAAGAAGGTTGCGTCGGCCCTACTCTCACTGGTATAGTCATAAATCTTCTTATTTATGTCGATAATATCATTCTTATGGCAAGGAGTCCCCATGATCTTGAAAACCAACTAAGAATCCTCAAGGTTTTTTTCTCCAATATGGGTATGACTGTTAATACTGATAAGACTAAGGCCATGAGTATTAAATCCAATAAGATCCCTTATGATACCTTTGTATATGGAAACAACAACTTGAAGGAAGTGAATTCATACAAATATCTTGGAATTGATATTCACCACAAGCTTAGTTGGAATTATAACATTGAGAAAAGGATTATTGGGGGATGGAAAGCTTATTATGGGCTTGAAAACAATTGTAAATTAGCTGAACTTTGGAGTTGGGATAAGAAGAAAATCCTCTTTGAGACTCTTGTTACACCTATTATTCCTTATGGTTGTGAATTCTGGGGCTATAGTATCTCTTATGAATCCTGGAGAAAGATAGAGCAAATATAAATGAATTTAATAACCTATAATCTCAAAATAAAAGGAAATATGCCCTATCCCATCCTCCTCATAAAAACAAGCCTCTCCCCCATTGAGAGCATGGCTATGACTAGATACCTAATGTATAAGAACAAGTTAAACAACATGGAAGACAAGAGGATACATAAAATTTCTTCCAAATCAAGTCATCACCAGCATCGACTCAAGTGAGGATGGCATAAAGATGCCCAATCTTGGCTAAACTATTGGGGAATCATGGAAGAAACCATTTTGCATAATAAAGATACTATTAAAAAAACATCAAATCAAAATTTAAGGAAAAAATGTGGTGTGATAAAGAGTTATAGGAAAAAATAAAATTAAGGTGTTATAAAGATGTAATCAACCCTAATCTAGAAGATCAAAATTATCTATCTGTTTTGCCAAGTGTAAAGAAAAAACAAGCATTGCTAAGATAAGAACAAATTCTCACGAGCTCCATAGTGAAACTGGGCATTGGTCAATTCCTAAAACTCCATGGAATGAAAGAGTGTGTCACCTTTGTGAAACTAAGAAGGTTGAAGATGAAAAGAACTTTCTCTTAGATTGTCCAGCCTATACCCATATTAGATCTCATTTTCAAAATATTGATCACACTACCAACCTTCCTAACCTCTTAACTCAACAAAAGTATGGTGATCCTGGAAATCGTCTCTTAATGTTTTTCGAGCACATAAAAAAAATTCTAAAGAATCAAAAGTAATCACTTACCCTCTTAAGGTCCTATAGACCAATTAGGTCTTAGTGGACGTTAATCATCATTATCGTCATCATCATCACCATCAACAAACCATCACATAGAACCTGATAATGAAGACTTCTTCAACTTCTGCAATTATTCACTTCTTAGAATACTATGATCATGTAGATAATATAACTCAATGTATTCTCTCAAACACCTCCAAGTTTAACTCCTTGAATCCTCTCAAAAAAGGAGTTATAGAGAAAACGATAGACCTTATTCAATTTTGGTTTATTCAAGATATCAAACTTGTACATAATTCACCACACTCAATATTTAACATAAGATTCTGAAATTTTTGCACAAGAAACTGCATCCCTCAATATTTCCAATTCAATTGGTCTCACTTAATTTGGATTCTCTATGAAGACATTATCACTGTTTTACTTGGAACACTTATTTATGACTAGCTTCAGGACTAGTCAAAAACCCTATCTTCCACAGAGTATATCTCCAAAATTATAGTGAATAAAGAGGTGAAATTTTACCATAGGTACCCATATATGTCTTCTCAATAGCCTACAAATTTCACCATCTGAATCTTTCAATAAAACAATTTATATAAAAAATGGTAAGATGAACTGTAAATAACATACCTTAAAACACATCACCAAAAGACTTCATCCTTCATTGAAATTCGACCTTCTTTACTTCATATTTCCTCTGAAATTCGACTTATGTATCCTTGTTCATTAACAAACTTATGTGTGTTGAAAAATAAATTTATAATGAGATGTATTTATACCCTTTATGTCACTTCCTTTTAACATTAGGGTCGACCTGCCACTTTCTTATTTTGTAATTATTTTCTTTAATTATCTTCGGGGCCAACCTATACTTCCTTCTTCAATTCACTTTGTTATCTTCAAAAATTAATTTCTCCTCCACCATGAGGATCCACGTGACATGCCACCTACCATTGAAAACGACATGATGTATACTATACATCCATGGGTGTTGTATATGCATGTTCACTATCCTTCATGTCCAAATACCTTAATCAATATTGGGGTCCAAAACTAATGACTAGGGTTGATATCAATGAAAACAACCAATATTCCAACAAGTGCTTCAAAAAATTGACGTGTGATTTTGTAAAGTCCACTCTCATGAGTTCCAATAGTCATGGAAGAGCTCAAATCTCCATTTGAGGGACACATGAGAGCCTTTTGTTTAGTGAAGGCTATTGAGTATCCTTTTTTTTCTATCACTACAACTGAGATTATATTTTTCTTTAAACTGAGAAAATAAATAATTTCATCAATATGAAATACATTACCTCATTGAGGTTGGAATGAAGCAGATCCAAACCATATTGTGTCATGTACCACAATCACCCAATTATACCCTTACATTGAACTTCTTGTCCTGATAGTTTGCAAGATTTTGTTTGAAGAATGTAATGTGTTTGGAGGAACTGTTGTCCATTAACCAAACCTCCTCTGACTTGGTTATAGTGCCATAAAGAGCTGGGATGAGATAATATTATTGATGTTGTTCTTTCTTTTTGGTGGCTTCCCTAGTTCTTCTTCTTTGAGGTTCTTGTTGAGGCTCTGCTTCTTCAATGGAAATTGATGCATGGAAATTACCTTTTCTTCTCTACTGAGAGGGAGGACTCCTCCAAGATTTTTCATAATGTCCTAGATTATTGTAGTTAAAAAATATTAATTTAGATAAATGAGGATGAAGATGAGATAGCTTACCTTGAGGTTTCTTACCTTTTCCTTTAGGTTGAGCAAAATTTGTCGATCTCTTGGATTTAGCTAAAAGGGAATGATCTCTTATAGTTGAATGCTCATTTCTTCTTTTGATTCTTCCTTCTTATTCTAAGCAATAATTCCATAATATCTCAAAGTTAGGTTGAAATTATTTTCCATTAACTGAAGCAAGAAAAGTTCCCCATGACTTATGAAGTCCATCAACTTCATTTTTCACAAGGTCATCATCATCCACAATGACTCCTATTGTTGTAAGTTGATATTTGGTCTGAGAAATCTTGGAGAAGAAGGAAGTGATGGTTTCATCATTGTAACGAACCACCTCGTTACGACAACCATTCTAGTGACAGGTGCAAATTTTATTTTTTTTCTTTAAGTGTGTGCGCGCGTGTAGAAGTAACAACACACCTAACTGTATGACGCCCTGGACAACCAACAAGACTCAACCATGACAAGGAAAAACTGAAGGCACACAACGAGTAACTGCAACAATACGACCATAGGCACAAGACACACAACACAACAATAAGACATTCTGGGGGCGCACAGTAAGAACACAGAGGGAATAATCCAAGGTGTTAGGGTTACTATTTCTGTCAGGGGTGTCGTAAGAGTGGAACCCTTCCTTTAAAGGGCCCGAGACTCTTGATACGGCACTGGATTCCTTACACAAAAGAATCACATGCACAAACATGACTCCTAAGGCTACATGGGGGTGACTATATCCCGCCCGACATCCGACCAAGCAACCAACTGAATACAATCAAGTATGACATAAATAAGAAGTACGATTGTGCCCCTTACGGAAGGCGCGTGACAAGGACTCTGACAATGAACACCCAAGTTCACAATATCTAAAGAACAACCACCCCGATATACTAACTTGGGTAATTATGTTACGTAATTCCAGGTTATTGCACCACATATGTTATTAACAATAATTAAAAGTTACAATAACTCTGTCATGAAACATTAACCATCTATCATTTATGTCACGATCCGGACCATGATTTTACAATTATCATACCTCTTATATGCTACAACCACTAAGATCATAAGGACCTTACAAGATAAATCATTCACTAAGGTCCAATAGTAATGCACTAAAATTGACATCATATTTATAGGTAATATCAATTGAAAATAACAACAAGCCTCATAATTTAAATGGCAATCTAAAATAATAAATTTTAAAGACAAAAGTTAAGAAGGCATTATTGGGATATGACAACCATCAATGTTTAAAATGACAATATTTAAGATAGCAATTAGTTAAAGATGTCACAATAGGGAGGTAACATCATGGTTATATGAATCACTACTTGAAAATACAATCTACTCCATAATTTTAAAAAATCGATCTATAATATAATAAAATTTAAAATGATCATGACAAACTATCCACTTTGCAGTTAACATTAAATTAAGATAACCATCAATGTTTAAAATAACAATATTTAAGATAGCAATTAGTTAAATATTTCATTATAGGGAAGTAGCATCATGGTTATATGAATCGTTACTTGAAAATACAATATACTCCATAATTTTAAAAAGCAATCTATAATATAATAAAATTAAAATGACAACAATTAAAAGGCAGTATTCGGATTGACAACCTATCAATACTAAAATACAATAATTAAAGATAACAGATTAATGGATACGTCGACATATAGCCATAGCATCCGAATGATATATTGTCGGTGATGGTAACGTTTATCAAGCTCTGCTAAATGGTAATGATATCCCGACAATACCTCAGGGTATCTCTGTAATACTTTATCACAACCTTACCTCTAATTGGGTTCACACAGACATACGTTGTACTAACACTCAATACAGTCAGCGGAAATAGCGGTATTACCAACGATTGACCTTACCCGTTCTATTCTATTAATAGGCCACAGAAATTACTAAACTAATTAAGTCACGTCCCTGCAACCCACACGAGTATTCATGACTGACATAACTGCTTGCATGCAATGGACAGTATACATTAATTGTCCAGCTTTAAGAAGTTCGGTTTCAAATAGAAATACCATATCTAAGACAGCAGCAAGTCCCAAATCATAAACGAAAACGCATCCCACGCCTTCAAACTGCAACCAAATCGTAACAGTAATAAAGCACACCCCAACCAAATCGCAAACCAAATCGTAACAATAATAAGGTGCACCCAAACCAAATCACAAACCAATCGGAAACCAAAATGCAACAGTAATTCCTTAATAATGCAACTAAATCAGCGTTGCAGTTATACAAGCATCAATTTATTAAACGCACCAAGATTAGTAATAATGCTCAGAACAGGTATCAAGATTAATCAACGCAGAACAAATAGAGAAAAATGAAAGGGAAAGATGCTCGGTCTAGAAGAGCACTCGCTAAAACGCAGCCCCAAACCTTTAACACGTAAAAGGAACACTGCACAGCAAACGCAGACCCAAACTTTTACCACGCAAAAGCAAAACACACAGCAAAACACAAACCCCAATGCGGACCATTGAACCTTTAAAAATGCCCAACAACAACACTCAATATACAGATGCCCAAACCCATAAACCAGAGATACAACGCATATCAACAAACACCCACAAATGGAATTCCCCAAACGCCCACCGTAAATCAATAAATCTCCCAATAACACAACAGAAAATCGTGCCCATCGATAAGGCCCAATAACACAGTAAAAACAAAATGCACACAGCAATACTCCCTAATAGCAGTCGCCCCACGCCCAATAACATTTTAAAAACGCCCACTGTATATGATAAGATTGCCAATTACCTACTGCCCAACGCATACAAGGAATGCCCAAAGAAAAAAAAACGCCCATGGACAAAAGTAAACGCCCACTGAATTTGATCGCCCCCAAACAACCACGGTCAACTTCCCAGAACATCAAAATATAAAAAAAAATCGCATTCTCGCACCATAATTCGACTTGCACAGTCCATGATTCCAACAGTGATTAGTTTACACATTCAGACCATCAACTGGAAAGGGGGTTTACTCAATCTAGAATTTCAACAATAAAGATTGTATACAGTCCATAGCGCTAAATAGAAAGGTATATTACGCAGCCTAGAATTATGACAGTAATTTCTTACACAGTCCAAGACGTGGGAGATAAAGGATATACACAGTCCAGATTTTAAACAGCAATCGTTTTATATAGTCCCGGACGTTGAATAAAAGAATATCACAGCAGTATTAAAATTACCCATTCCCGCACCATCATTTAAATTTGCACAGTCCAGAAATTCGGCAGAATGTTTTCATACAGTCAGAACGATGAATGAAGGGAAATATACAATATCAATAACCTTGAAATTTCCGAATATAAAAATGTATTATACTTCACCAATTAAAATCATACGGTTGCCTTTCGCTTTCCTCGGACGACGTCCTGTGCTCTGTGCTGTGTCCGCTCTCCTTGCCGCTCCCGCTCGCCGACCGCAGAAAGCTCACCGGTACCTCCCAGCCAAATGCTAGGGTTACTCTACTTCCCCCTTAGCCCCCCGAGCCGCAAAGGGGCCACACAAGAACCAGAGATAACAATAGCTTCTCAGCTCGCCTCCACGGCTGAGCTACCACTCCAACACAGCTGAGATAGACCCAACTCCTCACAAACAATCCGTCCAACCACAATTCGGCAGCGTAACGTTACGCTAACCATTTTTTTCCCATCTTCCTTCCTTTCCCTTTCTTTTATAGAAAAATTGAGACCCACCTACTTTCATAATCATTAATTAATTAATTTTTAATGACAAACCT
>SNQJ01S0004318.1:185327-206664 GCA_010110895.2 Picea sitchensis
ATGACAATGGATGAATTACATGGGTCTCTTATAGCATATTAAATGAGAACATGTATAGAAAGTGACCATACAAACAATGAAGTGGCCTTTAAATCCATAAAGAATACAAAATACAAGGATAATTACCTTGATGAGGAAATAGAAAATTTTGTAAGAAGGTTCCATAAGGGAACTAGAATATACAAAGGTAAGTCTCCTCTCAAATTATTTAACTATGGTATCCTAGGACATATTGTTGAAAAGTGATACTATAAAAAGATAAGTCTCAACAATAAAAGGAGATTCTACTCGAAGGATGATGACATCTCCTCAGATGAGAGTGATGAAGAAGATAATGATGGAGGAGAAGTCCTCTTCATAACCCAAGAAACCCAGGATGATGATCAAAAGAGTTCTAAAGAGGAAGAAATCATTTCTGAAGAAGATTCAGATGAAGAAACCAACCTTGATTCCTTTTGGGTATACAAATACAATGTAGAGAGTGAACAAGAAGATGAGAATATTGAAAAGTTGAAGCATGTTGAAACTGAAAATAAAAATCTTAGAAACACAAACATAATACTAAAAGGTGAATTGAGTAGTTGTGAATAAGAGAATTACAATCTTGAAAATACCATTGATATCTTGAAGGAACAATTAGAATATTATGAGAAATTGAAAGAAGAATTGGATCACACAAAAGGGGAGCTACTATTGACAATAGAAAAATTGAAGAAGTTCAAAAAAAGAACTAAAAAATTAGATGAGATCCTTAGAAGTCAAAGATCTCCAAACGACAAGACATGACTAGGATACAGTGACAATTTGAAGACAATAAAACAAGAGAAGGAAGATGAAAATGATGAAACCAACACTCCAGAACAATTTGAACAACACAATAGAAGACTAGAATTCAAAATTAATGAGACATCAAGAAGATCCTCTCCCATCAGGTATGACAGTAATCATTATGAAGGAAACTGAAAAATAATAGATCGTGAACCCATATGGACCACACCACAATTAATATCACTTACTCCCAGGTATCAAAATTTCTTTCTTGGACATTGTTATACTTGTGGAAATTTTTGACACAAGGAAATCAATTGTAGAATCATTGAAAGGAATAACTACGCAAGCTACATGAATGGTGAAAATAGTAGATATCGAAGTGTTCGTAGGCCTGTCAACAAAAATTATAATCCATTTGACCCATTAATAGATCAAAATATTGTATGCTACAATTGCAATAATCGTGTTCATAAAGCACGAGATTGTAGAGAAATGAAGGAGGATAATCCTATGCCAAATGTCCCTATACCAACTACAACATGGAAAAGGAAAGAAAGAAATTCCACACAATGAAAATTGTCGAATAGCATTGGTCGCTAAATAATGAAAAGAAGAATATGAATGGTTCATAGACAGTGGGTCCTCATCTCATATGACCGAAGATCAAAGCAAATTTGTCAGCTTCAAGAAAAAGGGTGGAAATGTTTCATTTGGACATTAATCATCTACCAAAATACTTGGAAAACGAACTCTAAAGATTGGAAGTGAAAATGTAAAAGTAGGTAAAGTCCTATTGGTTAAATATCTGAAGCATAATCTCCTCAGTGTCAACAAAATATGTGATCAAGGATACACTCTTACATTTGACTCCCGAAAATGTAAAATCAGATAAAATAGCTCAGGAAGATTGGTTGCAACTGCAACAAGAAGACTGAAAAACATATACATCCTAGACATGAAGAAGAGAGAGAATACAAAAGCCACAGAAAAGGATTCCAAGGAAGAAAAAGTCCCAAGGACCAAAAATAAGGATGAATTATTATTGAGTGCCACATGTTCAGGGAGAGCAGCCCCAAAGAAGAATGTCACCTTATGCCATTGAACACAGGGGGAGAAACCCCACCCTTTGCCATTGATGTCAAAGGGGGAGAGAAATTGGGATCATGATGATAGGGGGAGAATTCATGTTTCCATCAATGACAAAGGGGGATATTGTTGGAAGATTGGTTGTTGTCATTGATTTCAACCCTATTCATTGGTTTTGGACCCCAATATTGATGAAGATATTTGGACATGAAGGATAGTGCACATGAAGATACAACACCCATGGATGGATAGTATACATCATGTTGTTTCTGGTGGTAAATGGCATGTCACATGGATCCTCATGGTTGAGGAGAAATGAATTTTTGAAGATGACCAAGTGAATTGAAGAAGGAAGTACAGGTCGACCCTCAAGATAATTAAAGAAAAGAATTACAAAATAAGAAAGTGTCAGGTCGACCCTAATGTTAAAAGGAAGTGACATAAAGGGTATAAATACATCTCACTATACATTCATTTTTCAACACACACAAGTTTTTTAATGAACAAGGAGATATAAGTCGAATTTCAGAGGAAATATGAAGTAAACACGACTAAATTTCAAGGGAGGATGAAGTCTTTTGGTGATATGTGCTAAGGTATGTTATTTATAGGTCATCTTACCATTTTCACTATAAATTTTTTTCTAGAACGATTAAGATGGTGCAATTCATAGGATATTGAAAATACATATCTAGGTACCTGTGGTAAAAATTTCAGCTCTTTATTCGTTATAATTTTGGAGATACACTCTGTGGAAGATAGGATTTTTGACTAGTCCTGAAGCTAGGCATAAACACGTGTTCTAGGTAAAACAATCATAACATCTTCATAGAGAATCCAACTGAAGTGATACCAATTGAATTTGAAAGAGTACACGATGTAGTTTATTTTTTACAAATTTTAGAATATTATGTTAAATATTGAGTGCAGGTAATTCTATACAAGTTTTCTCTCCTAAATAAACCATAATTGAATAAGGTCTACCATTTTCTCTATAACTCCTTTTCTAGGAGGATTCAAGGAGTGAAACTTGTTAAGGTTTAAGCTATTATTAGGGTTCTTTCCAATTCACTAGATAACAATAACATAAGATAGGATCATTGAGAAATACACAATCACAAGAGACACATAATTTATCTTGGGAAACCCGCATGGGGGAGAAAACCCAACAAAACTTCCTTATTATATATAGCCAATACAATTCCAAGAGATAAATGAAAAAAATACATAAAGTCCTCTCCCAATAATGCACCTCTCTCTCTCTTCTCCAACTGCAGCTCCGAAACTTGTCTCTCAATGAACAAGTGAGTGTGTGTCTAAGTGAGACGCTAGCCTCCTTATTTATACAACTCTGGCAAGTGTGGAAGTGTCTCTTCACTGGCAGGGCTGACTTCTTCTTCCGGGTGGTTATAACCACCTTTAATATATTTTGGGGCCGAATTCTTATTCTGCCTATTACAATTATGTTTTGATCAATCCTCAAAAGGGGATTTGGTATTTTACAGTAGCCGAAATGATCAATCTGCAATAGCGGATTGATCTAATGAATAATACCACAATAATAATTAGAATACACTTTCCAGTTACATTATTTCAACAAAACATGGAGGAGTTTCAGAGAATACATTGACTTATATTATCTACAGGATCATAGTATTCTAAGAAGTGAATAATTGCAGAAGTTGAAGAAGTCTCAGGAAACATTATTAGGTTCTATGTGATGGTTGGTTTATGGTGATAATTTAATGTAAAGTTTTATTATCTCTCATATATTCTTGGGTGGAAGGAAGGGGCAAGGATGGAGAGGTCAACCCTCTCTTGATATTGGAGGACTGTATCTTCCTTTTGGAGGTTTATCCCTCCTTTTATATTTGGAAGCTACAACTACCTTTGGAAGTCATTAATTCCCTTGAACAATAACTATTGGTTATTTATCATATATTGTGCATGGTGTATTGTGGTGTATTGGTGTAACTCTTCTACTATTGTTAATTTCTCATTGGATATAATTTAATATATAATCTGGTTGAAGTCTAAGTTGTTTTTTTTTTTTTAAATTGTACTTGATACTGATTCACCCCCCTCTCAGTATCAATAGCACTAGCTCACGAGATGATAAACCCCTATGAGATCTAACACATAAGGGTTGGACATACCAACTACAACACACTTCCAGGTTTGAAAAATATGGCAATAGGTATGCCAATGTTTTCATTTAAGGATGATAGTGTTTGTAGAGGTTGTGTTCTCCGTAAGAATACAAAGAAATCTTATCTTCACAACAATAGAAAATCTAATGGAATTTCATATCTAATTCATTATGATGTTTGTGGACCTATGAATACTCCATCTATGAATGATTTTCTTTACTATATCATTTATATTTATGATTTTTCTCGTTAAAATTGGATTTATTTTTTAAAGACTAAAGATGAATCTTTCAACAGATTTCAAGATTTCAAGATTCTTGTTGAAAATCGAACAGGCAGACACATATGGGTTTTCATAATAGAAAATGGTAAATAATTTGAGTCCTACAAGTATGATGAAATATGTCAAGCTTCTGGGATTAAGAGGGATTTGTGATGTAGGAGAATCACTCCACATCATCAACCAACCAACCACCACTTTCAAATTTCAAATTTTGAAATTGTATTAAATGTTGTAAGGATGAAGAGCCAAAAGCCGTGCATGTGTGCAGGATTTAGATAAAGGTTGCCTTAAATGGTTGTAAGGCTAAGATCTAGATCTGATTCAGACTAGATAGCCATTCAATGTAACTGAATGTAAATTAATGAGAGTTGGTGAGGATGAAGGGAAGCGCTCGAGGAGCCCCCTTTTGTAAAAACATCTTCTTTTGTTTTTAGTAGAAAAAAAAGAAGGCAGAAAAGAATAGAGATAATAGGTTGGATAGGAGAGGAGAGCTAAGACTCTATTGTAGTCCAAGCTCAAACACATTGTAATCAAGAATTCTTGATTAATACAAACAGAGCAGTTTTTCTTGCATGTTGTTGTTCATGTGTTTGTGAGTTCATGAATGAATGTCTTTATGTGTTGATGATATGTTGTAGATGTATGTTAGATATAAATTTGCATGTATAAATAGATTTTCCTATCTGAGAGTTCTTTGATTTCAAGTTTTGATTCTTTGTGGTTTCATGCAAGAGTGCATGACAAAGTATTGCAGTCTCTGAAAACTAGTGCAAGAGTGCGCTTTTGAATTCTACAGAATTTCAGACAAAGACGTATCAGGAGGGTGCACCAGCTAAAGTCATTGACTCAAGGAGGAAGCCTCAAGGTTGTTGAACACCTTGAAGGAGAAACTGTGTAGAGGATATCACAGAGAGGAGAAGTAGAATTGTTGTGAATTCTGTAGAGGCTCTGCCAGGAGGGCATTGAGAAAATGCCCAGGATGCATTGAGGAGAATTCTATTTCAAATTTAGTGGGAAGACAGAGTCACTGAGGATTCTGGAGAACTCTGCTAGGTGGGCATTGAGTTGGTGCAAGTGTGCACAGGAGGAACTCTTTTTCGAGTTCAGGGAAGATAGAATATCTAAATTTTTGTGAATCTCTGTCAGGAGGGAATTGAGCAGTTGCATAGAGTGCATAGAAGGAATCTTTTCGAGTTCTGTTGGAAAGAGAAGTGTCAGGGAGAGACACTCACAGAGTTACTGAATACTTTGTTAAGCTCAGAAAGGAGGGATTGAGTAGAAGGTCATCAAGAGGACACCAAATTTCCCTTTGAGGACACAGAAGGATGAGTCCCCTAGATGCTCAACTAAATAAAGCTTAGAAGGATAGTGCTTTAGCACACCAAGTCACAACAGAGTGAGAATAATTTCGAGAAACCCTTTGAGTTTTCACAGTCGACAAAGATCAGGAGGGATAACGTTCCTAGAACGCAGGCAATATCCAAGGGAATCAAGCTCGTAGAGGAAGCAAAGGTCGAGGCCTTTGAAACTTCATAAAATATCCCAAGGGGAGGGAGGAAGTTCTAAAACTCAGGAGGGAGCACAACTGTCCTTAGATCAGTTGGAGAGATGAGATTTGGACCATCGAGTTTCATGTACAGACAATAAGAGGTAATTGCATAAGGAAGAGAAACAAATCTGGGCCATCAGATCTAGTGCAAAGGACAGATAACCATCGGATCCAGAGGAAGGCGCACAAATTTTAACCTCTGGGAGGTCATGCAAGAGAGGAGATGGAACGAACGGTAGGAACACTTCGTAGAGAAGCACTGAAGACCTGAGAGCCATCGAATCTTGCAAAGCAGTAAGGGGGTTAAGGTGAGTTCCTTTACAATCACCCATAAGCTCAGGAGAGATAGGGGTCGTTGGATCCAATCCAATGAGAGTCGTCAGATCTTGTGTGATTTCACATTTTGGGAAATCGGGGATTGACAAGACAAGATATTTTGGAGTCACTACATCGTGAACTCCCGGTTCACAAAATCCCAAAATGATTTGAGCCATTTTGGGAATTCAAGGATTCGGACATCGGGAGATCGAGAGGTGAATATTTTCCTAAATCACGAAGGGAGAAATCGTGAAAGGACTAGGACTGTCCATTGAGGAGGACACGTGGCGAGTGGTCAAGGTTTCAAGGAAATCTCCGAAAATGATGTGGGCTGTCAATCCAGTGGCATCGTAGCCATTGGTTCAAGAGGGATATGGACCGTTGATCTCTCAGCAGAGAGATTTCAATATTTTGGGAACTGGGGATTCGAAAGACAAAGAACAGGGGGGAATGCTTGCATCACAGTTTCCTAAATCACAAAAGTTGGTAGTGCTTTGTCTTGGACCGTCATTTCATCATTTCGGGACCTGGGTGTTCGAGAGGCCAGGAGTCGGGAGATGTGGAGTCCCGACTCACGATAACATGAAAACCCGAAAGCATTTGGAGGATAAGGGAGGACCCAGAGTCATTAATCCCTTTTCAGCATTTCGACGACTAGGAGTTGGAGGGACAAGGATCTTGGGAGAGCTCGCATGCAGGAATCTCAAAACCCTGAAACACGAAAGGCGTATTGGTTCAAAATAGAGAAGAGCGTTGAAAGCTAAGCACATGCATAGATTTTCTCAAGGCCTGTGCCAGAGGATAAAGGGACCTGCGGATTTGTTCAAAGGGTTCCAACAGGAGCCTGAAGAGATATTTCGTCTCAGAAGAAGAATGATCCAGAGATCACGAGGTCGCAAAACCCTGCTGAGGTAGGGGGTATGCATCAAGTGGTATCAGAGCCTAATTTTGTCTGTATATTTCAGGAAAAGGGAGCTAGAGGAAAAGGAGTAGTCTAATACGCACCAGTTATGGTATCAGAGCTTGTTTTTTTCTGTATATTTCAGGCAAAGGGATCTAGAGGAAAATGAGTAGTTTGATACGCACCAGTAGTGGTATCAAAGATTGATTTTGTCTGTATATTGCAGGCATATGGAGCCAAAGGAAAAGGAAGACATAGTGTTGAAGCTCCACGATGATTGTTGTAAGGTGCACAAAAGTCAATAGACAGTCAGGAGGACTGTACGAAAGGTAGGAAGCACTCATAGTTGCAGAGTGACAACAACAAGTTTTCCAGGAGGGTATACAGGAACAAGGAGATGGCTACTGAAGGCCATGGATGCGGTGGAAAGAAGAACCACCAACAATAGAGAAAAGATAAGATGAATGAAGAGCTCACTGAGATAAGGGTGAGGATGGAAGAGCTTGCACTATGGGTGTAGCAGAACGCAAAGACAAATTGGGTGTATGAATGGCCTCTGAGGAGGAAAGAAAAATGGCATGTTCAAAAGTTGTTGGCCAGTAAAAAGCAACAAGAGTTGAAGAAGTGGCCGAGGAATGCTGAAAACCTCAGTGACACAGAGTTGGTTCGCATCTGTGAGCCAGAAGTTGGAGAAACCCTCAGTGATGAGGAAGAGGGATCAGATTCAGATCTCATAAACTACCAGAAGGGAAGAGATGAATTTCCGAATTGTCAGGTGGGCAATGGAATGATATCACTGGAGGATATCATAGAATATTAAGAGGACAACAACATAAATTCATATTGCCAGGTGGGCAATGGTATGAGATTAACAGAGGATCTCATAAACTGCCAGGAGGGCAGAAGTGAACTTTCAAGTTGATAGGTGGGCAATGGAAAGAGATCAGTGGAAGGTCTCGCGTATTTCCAAGGGGGTAGTGGTGAAAGTTCTGATTTACAAGTGGGCAATGAGATGGGATCAAACGATCTCATAGATTACCAGGTGGGCAATAGAAAATTCCCAAATTTCCAGGTGGGTAAGGGGAAAGAGATGAGATTATATGAAAGTCTCATGAACTCAGAGGAGAGTTCAGATCATCAAGGAGTGTTGATAGGAGAGAATCAAAAGAAAATTATGATCATTGGGGGAATTGAAGTATTCCTACCAAGTAGCCTAGTTGAGGCCAGAGAATACATTGCAGATGCAGCAACAGAAGAAAGACAACTAGCAGAGACTGTCATGGAGGAAGAAATGGAGCAGACACTGATGTTTTCCCAAGGAGAAAAGGAGGAGCATTCAAAAGAATGGCTCAAAATTTTTAGCTAGGAAGTTGAACATGAGATCACTACAGTAGTGGGAGCTACAAAAGAAGAAGAAGAAGAAGAAGAAAAAGAAGAGGAAGCAGACAGCATATACTTTGTTGGTCTATGTGAAGAATTGGAATCCCTGGAGAGAAGGGTGATGGTGCAAAATTTTCACATCCAACAGGCTAAGTTGGAAGAAAGTAGTGGAGCATATGAGCCCCAGGAGAAGCTAGAAGAAGTTGGAACTAAACCAACATAGGAGGAAACTGAGCAATAGTTCAGTGAGGACACTGTAGAATTGGAGTCTGCAGCAGAGTGTCCACTCAGTGCCACAAAGGTAAATAAAGACAGCATGGGATATTGGCTAGATCTACACACTGATAAGGGGGAAGAATTGCAGTAGGGCGGACTGGATACAAAGAGCCAGCCATTGGAGTAGTTGAATGAGATAATTGAGGAGATCAGAAGGCTGATGATCAAATCAGTATAAGTGGTAAGCAAAGGGAAGATGAGAAGAGGAGAACCTACCATAGTAGTAGGGAAGCATAAGCAACAACAACAATGAAGCAGTGGAGCAGATGGACAGCTCCAAAGAACTGTTTAGGATCCAGGTGGATTTCGACAGCCATGCTGGGAAGCTCATGAGCATAAGCTCTTGAATTTTTCATAGCATAGGAGTATGATGTAGGAGAATCACTCCATGACTTCAAGTGCTAGCCAACAAACACTTGTTCAATGGAGAGGAGAGGCACAACCCTCTCACTTTCAAATTTCAAATTTTGAAATTGTATTAAATGTTGTAAGGCCGAAGAGCCAAAAGCCATGCATGTGCACAAGATTTAGATAAAGGTTGCCTTAAATGGTTGTAAGGCTAAGATCTAGATCCGATTCGGACTAGACAACAATTCAATGTAATTGATTGTAAATTAATGAGAGTTGGTGAGGATGGAGGGAAGCGCTCGAGGAGCCCCCTTTTGTAAAAAACATCTTCTTTTGTTTTCAGTAGAAAAAAAAGAAGGCAAAAAAGATTAGAGAGAATAGGTTGGATAAGAGAGGAGAGCCGAGACTCTGTTGCAGTCCAAGCTCGAACACATTGTAATCAGGCATTCTTGATTAATACAAACAGAGTAGTTTTCCCTGCATGTTGTTGTTCATGTGTTTGTGAGTTCATGAATGAATGTCTTTATGTGTTGATGATATGTTGTAGATGTATGTTAGATATACATTTGAAGGGATAGATATATTTTCCTATCTGAGGGTTCTTTGATTTCAAGTTTGGATTCTTTGTGGTTTCATGCAAGAGTGCATGACAGAGTACTGCAGTCTCTGAAAACAATGCAGGAGTGCACTTTTGAATTCTGTGGAATTTCAGACAAAGACGTGCCAGGAGGGCGCACCAGCTGAAGTCATTGACTCAAGGAGGAAGCCTCAAGGTTTCCGAACACCTTGAAGGAGAAACTGTGCAGAGGAGAGCACAGAGAGGAGAAGTATAATTGTTGGGAATTCTGTAGAGGCTCTGCTAGGAGGGCATTGAGAAAATGCACAGGATGCATTGAGGAAATGCACAGGATGCATTGAGGGGAACGCTTGCATTGCGGTTTCCCTAATCGTGAAAGTCGGTAGCACTTTGTCATGGACCATCATTTCGGCATTTCGGGACCTAGGTGTTTGAGAGGCCAGGAGTCGGGAGACATGGAGTCCCAACTCGCAATAATGAGAAAACTTGAAAGCATTCGAAGGATAAGGGAGGACCCAGAGTCATTAATCCCTTTCTAGCATTTTGGAGACCGAGAGTTGGAGGGACAAGGATCCTAGGAGAGCTCGCATGCAGGAGTCCCGAAACCCCGAAACACGAAAGGTGTGTTGGTTCATAATAGAGAAGAGCGCATGCATAGGTTTTCTCAAGGTCTGTGCCAGAGGACAAAGGGACCTGTGGATTTGTTCAAAGGGTTCCAACAGGATCCCGAAGAGCTATTTTAGCTTAGAACAAGAACGATCTAGAGACTGGGAGATCGCAGAACCCTACTGAGGTAGGGGGTCTGCATCAATTTGATTGTTCCTTATAATCCCGAAAAGAACGGGGTTGCGGAAATAAAGAGAAAAATAAACTATGAAGAAACTAGAGTCATGATGTATGATCAGAATTTACCATTATCTCTTTAGGACGAAGATGTAAGTATTGAAATATAAATTGAGAACATGTGTCCTCATAATTCCCTTGAAGAGAAAACTCCATAAGAAGTTTTCACTGGTATAAATCCCTCAGTTGATCACTTGAGAATATTTGGCAGTCCAATATATATTCATATTACAAAAGAAAAGAGGACTAAGCTAGAGCCCTCCGGAAAGAAAGGAACTTTTGTGGGATACAGTGAAACCTAAAAGGATTACAAAATTTATATCACATGTCAAAATTTCATTGAGGTCAGCAGAGACACGACTTTCCATGAAGAAGCAACTTTCCATCGTGCAAAAAAACTTCCATGTGATACAAAGGAGCAAGAAGCTCCATCTCTTAAACCTTCAGATTCACCTCTTCCAGATGTGTAGAGGGAGGAGACCTCAGAACCTTCAGTGTATCCCTTAAGGGATACTATTGAGTTTCCCTTAGAGAAACCTTGTGTTAAAAGGAAACCATCCTGGTGTCGGGAAACTCTAAAGGAAGCAGAAAAGCATGCATCACCTAAAGGCATTTTCAGAGAAATAAAGAAACTAGATAAGTACTTTGGCCTAATAGATAAATTGAATATTGTCATTGACTCAGAACCTTCCACCTTTGAAGAAGCCTTCAAACATCAAGTGTGGAAACATGCAATGATAGAAGAGTATGATTCAATTATTAAGAATGATGTATGAGTAGTGGTTCGAATACCTTGTGGAAAATCAGTGGTAACCTCCAAATGGATTTATAAAATAAAGCATGCACCAAATGGTAGTGTTGAAATATTCAAGGCTAGATTTGTGGCTCGTGGCATCTCTCAGAAGGAAGGAATTGACTATGACGATATCTTTTCTCTTGTTTCTAGATATACTTCCATTAGGATCATTATCTCTCTTGCTGCAGTTTTTGGTTGGAAACTTCATCAGATGGATGTTAAGACTTATTTTCTTAATGGTGAAGTTGAGAAAGAGGTTTATATTGAACAAACTGAAGGGTTCATGATCCATGGGAAAGAATACCATGTGTGAAAACTCAAAAAATCCTTGTATGGGTTGAAGCAATATCTGAGAGCTTGGTATGGGAGAATTGATAGCTTTCTACAGAGTTTTGGCTTCACCAAGAGCATAAAAAATCCTAATCTTTATATAAATATTGTACATAATCATCTTGTTATCTTAGTATTATATGTGGATGATATGTTCCTCACAGGAGAGGAAAATTTGATAGCACAAAATATGAGGGAGATTTCAGTAGAATTTGAAATGAAAGGCTTGGGTCTTATGCATTATTTTTTGGTCTTATAGGTGTGGCAGGAACCAGGTGATATATTTCTCTCACAGAGAAAATATGCAATTGTTGTGATCCATAGATTCGACATGATGGACTGTAATTCCATTTCCACACCGATGATTTCTAACCTGAATAAGTTACAAGACCAAGTTACAGGTACAGATCTAGAAGAACCCACCTTATATCGACATATCATTGGGTCATTCATGTATCTTATACATACTAGACCAAACATTTTTTATGCAATGAATTCCCTCATCCAGTTCATGTGTGAACCAAATAATATTCATATGGTTGTTGTTAAACATATTCTACGATATGTTTGAAGGACTATAGCCTATGATCTTAGATACACTTCCAATGGAGGTGTAATGTTTCATGATATACAGATTCAGATTGGATGGGAAATACAGTGGAATGAAAGAGTACCTCTAGATATTGTTTCAGTTTGGGTTCAAATATGATCTCTTGCTCCGGCAGGAAACATGTCTCCATAGCCCAGAGCACTGCAGAAGCATAATACATTGTTGCAAGTGCTACTAGTAGAGAAACATTGTGGTTGAGAAAGCTACTTTTAGACTTGCTCAGTGCTGAGCTAGAACCCACAGTCATCCACTGAGATAACCAAATATGTATAAATCTCTTCAAGAATATAGTGTTTCATGATAGGTCGAAACACATTGAGATGAGATATCACTATGTTCGGGACATGGTGTAGAAGAACATTCTCATTATTCAATATGTTCCAACGACAGAGAAAACTACATATATTTTGACCAAGCCACTATCCATGACAAAGTTTATGTACTTTCGAGACAAGCTTGGTGTTGCTGAGAATGTCTCTCTTGCTGAGAGGGAGTGTTTAAATTAGTGTAGCTACAAGAGACATTCTCCTAGAGGATGACATAAGACCCTAGTTGTGGACTAGGGCCCCCAACACACTCCTGGGGTTTCTTGGTATGAGACCAAGCAATGAGATCCATGGAAAAATACCCTTTTAATGTCCCCTAGTATATGATAGGGGTTCTTGGTATTGGACCAAGAAGCAAGTCCCTAGATGTGTTCTAGGGACCCTGGATGTATTCCAGGGAATCCTTTCCCAGTGCTTGGATTGATCCTTGGATGTGTTCCTTGGTGGTTGATATAAGTCTCTAGATGTGTTCTGGGGCCCCTGGATGTGTTCCAGGGAACCTTTTATTAATGCATGGGTTGATCCTTGGTCTTGTACCTTGGTGGATAACACCCTAGATGTGTTCTAGGGCTGCCGGATGTGTTTTGGGGAAACCTGTTCTTTGACCAGGTAGATCTTGGTGTAATACCAAGATGTGTTCATGTGTGATCTTGTTCCTCTCTCCTGGGAAGGGATGATTTTAAGGATGGATTTTTTTTTTTAAATGTAGAAACCTTGGGGAATCTTACTAATCCTTCATATGCTAACTATAAATGTTTGTCGATATTTTTGTAAAAATATTCAAATTTATAAGTATTTTATATAGATTTTATAAAATTTTGGCGATTTTTAAGGTAAAATAATTTTATCCTCTAGAATTTGGGCGAATCATTTTTAAAATAGCGAATCTCATTTTTGGAAAAACCATGGAAAATTAGCCCATGAGCGAAATTTATCTCCTAAAATCATCCATGCTCTCGGGATGGTCCATGAGACCTAGAAGTGCCTATGAAGATGGACATTACCACATTGTTGATGTAACCTCTCATGCAATGATGATAAAATTTATAGGTCATTATGATACTCATGTGGACATGTTTTTCCAATATGGACCCCCCCTCGACTTTGTCCTAATAGGTACCCCCTTGTTGTTTTTATTTCCCTCTTGTTTTATGCGTTTGGGGTTTTAATTTATGTGATTGGGGTTTTATTTTATGTGATTGGGGTTTTATATGTGATTAGGGTTTTTATAATTTATATTAATATTAATTGAAATATTAATTATTATTTATATTAACTAAATGTGAATATTTAATTATTATTATATCTACCCTAACCCCTCTCCCTAACTATAAATAAGACCCTACCCTCTTGCATTTTATAATACACACACTCACACTCTCTTCTCTCTCCTTATTGCAGCTACCTCACTGACTACTCTCCTTTGTTTGTGCGACCTCTCTTTTGGTTATTAGTTTAAGATATGAGATTTTTGTGTTGACTGGAAACTTCCTCTTCAGGTTTTTCTTATGTATGATTGTTGGATCTGTTTCTTCTAAGCTGTGAGGTGCCTCCCAAGAACTGTAGAACCTGTTCTCTTACACATAGGTGTCTTCATTAGCTGTCAGACCTATTTTTGTGGGTTCCAGATCTTCCTTTTAGGGCCACAAACCCGAGTACAGGTGTCATGAGTTGTAGATCCTTCTTATGGCTATCATGTGCTGTGTTGAGGTCCCTGTGGGGGGTTTTCCACTTGTTGTCCAATTTATATGAGATGAGGGTTTGTTTTCTTACTTGTGGAGGGTCTTCTACCTTGCTGTCCAGTTTCATTCCTATGTCGTATTACTGTTTCTGTGGAGGGTTATATTTGTTGGGGGTATTGTTGTTATCTACTTGGAAGTCTGTGGTATTATTTCTATTTCTTTTGGGGTCTATATCATTAGAAACATTGTCCCATAGTCCACATTGACAGATATCAAACCCTATTTCCTACAAATCTTCTTTGAATTGATTAACTATCCAAATCACCTCAGATACATGTTTCATATTAATAGCTTGATCATGATCTACAATGGCTTTTATGATTTTCTGGTATGCAATGTTCTAATCCTTAACAGTTCAGCTGAATCCTTTTCTCTATTACCAACGTTAATGAAGATTGAAAATAATGATGATAAAGCACCCTCAAATTCTAGAGAATTTGAGCTGTGGACTAGAGTGTTGATTTCAAAATTTTGGTCTTCAATATGATTTGTGTTTTCCTTTTCAGCTATAGATTTTTCTCATAGAAAATATTCAATTTCTCTTTGATCTTCAAAATGGTGAACACATTCCAATAAACTTGTTTCCGGAGATTCTTTAAAATAATATTCACATAATCCTAGATATTCATCGATGAAGACTAGAAAATACTCTACCTCTCTTCTTATGACTTCACTGCATCCAAAGAATTGTTCCATTGCTAGTTTTGACCCACAAGGACAAGAAAGTGACTTTGATACAACTGTTATGAATATAAGTCGAAATATCATGTTTTCTCTGAAATCATGTGTGGGTTCTGTTTTTATTTGGGGCTTGGACAACAATGTTATGAGCTCCAAATTGTTATGAACACAAGAGACTTCACTAAAGACGTGTTGATATGTCTATCAGAAAAGATCAAGTGAAACTAATTTACTATAAAAACAACAATAAATTCATAAACATATTAACATTTAGAAAAGTAAACTTGAGATCTAAGAAAGCAATTGACAACAATTATAAATATGTTACAAGACCTAAATTATCTCTGAACCTTAAATAATTGTGCGATAGGATAAGGAAAAGTTTCCCTGGCTGACTTGAAAATAAAAATGGGTGTTGCACTTGGAATACATAGTGTCTCATAGACTACCCATCGTATTCTATCATGTATGAGGGTATGGGATTTTCATTTGAGAGAACATTTCTAGGTAGAATACAAGATAGATCATCTATAGGATGTATGGACAACTAATTCTTTACCAAAACTAGTCCAATTATATTCATAGGTTGTTCACAATATATAGGCACCCTGCTATGCCCCTTATCTAAGATCAAGTTCATCAAGTCCCTATCAATGTTTTCATTAATACCAATAGAAATTGGTTATAAAATTGAGATCGTTTTGTCTTCTACAGTTTTCTCAGATAACCCCAAAGTCTCAGAAATGATCATTGTTTCATCATGTGTCAGTTCTCCATCTTTTTCTACCTCATTTCCATGCAAATCCAAAAGTGGTTTCATCACAACTCTACGAAAAAAAGAAACATGTCCTTCATTTCCTTAAATTTACTGTTTTCATTTGATGCTAAGGGGAGTTCAAAGGCTTATTTGTTCTTGCATTATTTACCCATATGACCATATTCATGGAAGGCATTGCATTTTAAATGAACACTAATCATATGAATTATGTTGATAGTTTCTATGAGCCCCTTCTCGACATTTATCTTGATACAAAGCCTTATGTAAGAGCATTGTCATGCCTTTGGAAATGTTCTATCCATAAGTTGCCTAACGTCGTTCACAAAATATTAAATATATGTCTTTCTTTTGCTGAAACAGAAAGGTGATGTATCTGTGTCCACAAAGAAAAAAAATCCTAAAGGGCATTGTAGCATCAATGGAAGCGATATTTTATTTAGAGAAATTTCTAGGAATTTTTTATTTGACCAATTCTCCATGAACTTATCGATCATGGCCTTCTCTTCAAGGACCACCAACTTAACTTGAGGACAATTGTATTGTCCTTACACTGGAGGGAAAGTTTCCAAATCTCCATGGAAAAATGGTTTGCCTGCAGGGAGACTTATTGATAACAAAGGTCAAAACCCTCACCACAATAACCCATTGCACTATCAACCATTTCCAATATCAAAGTCACATCCATGTTTACAATCATTTCCTCACAAAGTATTAAAACCAAAAAAGTTACGAGAGCTCCCTTTTGTCATAACTTTGTATCATTTCCATAGTTGGGGAAAAGATATCTGATTTTTTATTGAATGCTTTTGTTCAAAATTAAATTTCCCTGTCAGCAAATACTCTAGCTATCAAATAATGTGAGTTCTATTACGGTGCGATTATATGTTGATTAGAATCCAATCATCTATACTAATTTGTATGATTACACAACAAAACAATTACTCACTAGATGTTGAATTTATAGCTATATATGGAACACAAGATGATGGATTTCTTCCCAATATTTAAATATCAGCTTAGAATTTCATGTAATTTTCATCCCATGGTTGTCATACATTCTTTTTCATTTGTTTATTTTTTTCTTGGTTGAGAATCCTTTTGCACTGTTTTTTGTGAAAGTGCTTCCTTTTAACGAAGGAAAGAATTACAACTGGCCCAAAGAGGTTAGGAACTAGAGGCGACCCACTTGAATGGATAAAATATCCCTTGAGGATTAACCTCTTAACATAATCACTTTCATTTAGATAAGCTACTATGATAGGGGATATTCTTCCATAAAATCACCCAGGTATTGCACCTGGAACCAACTACTTATTCATATTTCTAGGGAAATTCAACCTTGGTTGTTGGCCCCACATACCATTGTCTACACCTTTGAGCCAAAACTCCATTGGCATTGGTACTATGTTTGACACGCTCAAATAACACCTTTTTTTTATTGTCTAGCCATGTTGACTCAGTCCCCTGGTTGTATATGGCATACTTGCAAGCAACATTTATGTTGACTATCTTCTGGTTATATTTAGACATCAACATATGTTCCTCTCTTTTTGTGAAACTTTAAAAGTTCATATATGGTAACCTTGTTTAACTATTTTTTAGTTGAGAAACCATTTCTTTTTAAATTTACAAGAATTTTTACTTTTCTCTACAACATACAGGATTAAAAGTTAAATCAACCATGTATACAACATGGTGTTTCCTTGCGTATTCAATATGTCTAAAGAACTTTCCTCGTAAATTATACTCTCTCGAGAATGTCAATAGATCCCTTAAGACCATAAAATGCAAGTTAGAAAGGATGACAATCTACACCATCTTTCTTTGTGCCCCTAATGATTAAATAGACCCAAAATATTAAACAATATGGTTGAGAGAGGATATACAGAACATGCCTTGCTTGTGAAACATGCTACAACAGAATTCGGTAATTTGTGGTCTACATCTTTACCAAGGTATTCCTTACACCATGCTTCTTTTGTTCTATTCTTTCTCCAAAACAATGTATAGTTATTCCTTTCAAAAAGAATAAAAATATACTACCAACATATATAAGATCCAAATATGCCACAACATAATAGGCATCCCACTATATGTCTTAAGTACTTTTTTCATCATACAAGTATTTAAGGATGGGAGTTAACTTCTTGTTGCTCTTGCAGTTATAGGTTTATATTGTAGAAATTTTGTTATATATTACTCTATATTGAAGCAAGCCTTGGCTTGCACAAACTACTCTTTCAAACATAGTAATTGAGTAGACATGTTTTGTGAAGATGGTATATATATATAATCTAATAAAATTGGAACTAACTTAGTTGTTTGGGAATGTTTTTGTTAATAGTAGACATATTTTTTATTCTCTGTTAGATATGCCCGTGACCCTAGGACCTGTGTACACCTATGCATAGGAATGCTCAATACATGGTAATATGTTTGGAGTAGCTTTGTTGGATTATATTGATTCTATGGTGCTCTTAATTAAATTCCAATCCCATACCCTCATACATGATAGAATCCGATGGAAACATTGCAATTTTGCAAACTTTTAAATGGTGAAAAATGTTGATTGCATCGTTATTATGATTGCAAATTTACATTGATTGGAACTCTATTTTTTTTTTTGTTTTTTAGGCAAAAAGCAAGTTTAGTATCAATGGTTGAACCATTGGATATTTGAAGTGGTAATGTAGTTGTTTGAAGCATTGAGAGTCTTGGTTGAAGTCCTTTCTATTCTTTTTTCTCTGGCTGTCATGATCATTCAAATCATTTGACAAGACGATAGAGGTTGTTCCTACAGTTTCACCACAAAACAGAGTCATGAATAAATATGGGATTTTAAAAGACTATCGGACTTATCCACTCTAATTTTCTACCTCGACAGATTCAGTTGGCAACTGGTATTTTAACCAAAATCTGTATGGATTTTATTGTGTAATATTGGGCGATCTTTCAATACCATAGAGACAAAAATAGTTCTATCTTCCTCTATTCCATTGTATCCACAACCCCCTTCATGTTTTGAAAGTATTTAATCAGGAATAACACATTAAAATGAAATACTTATTAAAATTGTATGATCACTTCTAGTTAAGCCTTTGTCCAGTAATATGCAATGGTTATCATATTTGGCATGTTATCTTTTGGAAAATTGATTTACTTATTTTGATGTTGATTTCCATATAGTGAGGTGGAAAGCTAATTTCTTTATCAGTTAAACATGTTTCCAGCAATCTATTAGCTATCTCCACTCATTGTACATTTTTAAGGGTATATTGGGACCCATGTGAATCTTGCAGTTTGTGATCAAATGTATAATTTCACTTTTATTTATATTTTATAAGTGGGTTTATTAAAATTCTAGACAAGTTTTGTTTAGTGAAAAGATTCTAAATAGTCATTGTTTGGGAGGCAACAAATTGCACCAGTTTTAACCAATGCTAAACAAAGTACAAAAAATGACAAATCATTGTTTTGCAAGAGATGTAGAAATTGGCTTGAACAGTGTATGGTAAGTCTAAAAATTTCTGAGTGCTCAAAATCTATAACTCTATGAAGACCTAATACAAAGTTTATGCTAGTTCCCACCTAATTTTCCTCCACAGGGAACAAAAGTTGGTCTTAGAGCCTGATTTGTAGCAACATAAATTGCACAAAATAAAAAGTTTCTATCTTTTGGGAGGCATAAAAGATCTCCAAAGTCTGTTTGGAGCATACTTACATCCATTGGAAGTATCTTTTAGAGTGTTATACCTCATATTGTATAAGGTTCCACATTTTTATTTTCATCACATTTGATGGAGTTTGGTGGTGGTTCCTTGGAGATTTTGATGGACTTGGGGGAGATACATCTTCATTAAGATTCTTCTCTTCTTGGCATTGGAGACCCCTTGTTGATGAGCTTAATTTCTATTCTTTGTGGATGGTCTTATTTTTGGTGTTATTTTCATTGCCTCATAATGCATGTTGAAGAATTCAAGTGAGTTTAGAATCTTTGTATGGAATGTGATCATATTCCTGGTATTATTTCTTTCACTATAATAAAATTAGTTGCCACATTTGTTCAGCACAAACGAAAAGAATGTCTTAATTTGAAGCCATAAACACTGCCAACAATTCATATTATCTTCTGAAACATAGAATATTGGTAGTGTTCTTCATCCTTGATGTCTAGAAGATTTTCTTTTTTGATAAAAATTGATGCCTAATACTATCCAAGATGATGTCTGTTGGATCCCCCCTTGTTTTTCACCTCCCGCAATTTTCAAACTTTTCATGCTTGAGATCTAAAGTTGTTTTTCTTTTCCTTCCGAAATTATGAAGCTCTGAAATCTTGTGACTTGAATAGCAATGCTTTTTCACTTTCAAAAGAAAAGATCCATTTTTCACAAGTATGTTTGTTTTTATTTTATTTTGGAATATCGCAAGTCGGATATCGCAAGTCGGACCCTTTAATGTTTGAATTCGTGAAGTTTTGAGTCGCGAAACTGCGAACTCGTTTCTCAAATTTTTCACCCAAGGCATTAACTATGGTAAAACCTTTAACCCTTGATTAGACATCGTCGGTATTTCGCGCCTCGACACTTTCTTTTACAAAGTTAAAATATCCAAAACCCCGATTCACGAAATTGTGACATGATTATGGCAAGATTAACTAGTTGCCTAATCTAAGATTTCCTTCTCTTAATTCGAACCTTAATTATCGCTACATCGCGATATCGTGACTCGGCATATCCTTTTCCAAAAAACCTGTCCTCGTATTCCCGAGTCACGATATGGAAATTAAGTTAATTATATAATTAAGGATTCATCAAATCACAACTATTGTTAATTAATCTAAATCGACACTCGCAGTCTCGCGAGCTATAAAGTCAAAACGTTAAAGGGAAATTCGCGATGTGGAGAAAGGCGAGAAAATCTTCAAATCTTTAAGATTTGAAATTCTATAAAAATGAAATTAAGTGAGATACGTCCCGCGCATCGAGGTTGGCACACCTCACGAAGGATTTACTTACTCTCCATGACCTGATTGCCTGTCAAGCCGCCGAACATTGATGACATTAATGAAGATTTAGGGTAAATCCACAAATAAATAAGATCATATTTATGCATTTAATTTGGTTTTATGTGCAATTTGACAGACTTATTCAAAGGGTACAGGGTTTTCAAATATATACGAGAGTTTCACTCCTTTTTAACATTTTTCATAAACGCACAGATCTCACCTTTCTCCGAGGAAACTCATTTGCGCATGTATACACAGGGCTACTGCAGAAGAGCAAAAAAGCAAGCTTCAGCCATGGCGCCAAGGAGAGCAGCTAAAGAAAATGTCGAAGTTGCAACACAGGGTCCGCACAATGTCTGAGATACTTCGCCTCGGACGGGCGGCTCAGTATCCACCTGGTCGTCTATTTCAGATGTCCTGCAATCCGAGTTGGTAAACTGTTCGGACTCTGATGACTATAACTATGATATTGTGAAGGACAACCTGAACACTAAGTACAAGACAATTATTCAGTCGGGAATGCACCTGGTTGCAACCAGACCTCAGTTGCTCCCATACTACGACATGATCCGATGGGAATTGGATCA
>SNQJ01S0004319.1:0-18288 GCA_010110895.2 Picea sitchensis
TGCAATTTTCCTGATGTTCTAGCTGAAGATTAGACAGTCTTTGCAAATCTGGAAACTCTAAGCTGCCCTTATCATCCTCTTCTTCATGTGTGCTACAATAAAAAAACTAAAAGTTGTCCTTACTATCTATTGTAGGTTTGAAACTATCTTCTACTGATATGTCATTCTGTTCAACATATTCAGAGTTTTCAAAGGAGGCAATCTGATCTTTATGACAACATCTCTGATCATCTCTTTGTTAAAAAGTAGGACTAGATGAAATTTTAGTAGTCAAAAAGCCTTCCCAAGACTTAAAGTCTTCTTCCTCATCACCATATTTATCAAATATGGAAGCATCAAGAACAATTTCTAATGATAGAGATGAAGATTCAAGCATAGAGTCATCATCAATAGGATCTTGAAATAGATTTGAAAAAATATCATTTTTTACCTCATCATATTCATCCTTCTCATCTGACATTGACATGTAAGATACATAAGGAGAAATATAATCCTCTTGCTGTCTTTCTTGAAGATTAGATGTTTTCTTAAAATCTTGTTCTTCATAGTCACTACCATTTCTCTTGAACTGCAAATCTGAAAGCAGAGGGTTGCCCTTAGAATCTATTGCAAATCTGTGACTATCACCCGCTAATGTGTCGATCTGATAATTACCTTTGGGGTTTTCAAAGGGGACAATCTCATCTTCATGACAAAGTAAGTCAGTAGATGCATTTGATACATTGTCAAAAGAATCAATGCTATGGTTATCCATTCGAAGATCACCAATATTTTAGTTACAATGATAGATGTCCCCTATTGCAACATACTCTTCGAAGCTATTATTAACCACATCATGTATACATTTATGATCATCTCTCTCTGTAGATAAAGAAACTAATTCTTCGAATTCATAACAATCAGACTTGAGGATGGTAAGAGAGCATTCAGTTTCTTTATTATCCATTTGTAGTTCATGTTGATGGGAAAACACAACATCTGAAAGATCATTAAAGGGTCGTGGCATATTATGAGGGGGAGCTCTTTCTAGATTTACATCTTCAAGCTTACAATGTAATTCATATTCATCACAACAATTATCAAATGCAAACTCATTTGAAAAATATCTTTTGTAGTGCTTAGTGAATGATTTGTGAAAGTCCTTCAATGATGAAATGCTAGAAGGAGGTAAAGAAAAATACCATTGACGTGCATCACCATAAAATGAAAACCCGAACATCTTCATACAAACATCTTCATGTTGCAGATCTAATAGATCCATGCACTCATGAAACTTGATGAGGTGTTCTGCAGGATTGTCTTCTATGCTCTCTTTGAAGCTAGGCAGAAAATCTCCCCATTCCGACATATCAGGTACTGGATGTGGGAAACTAGGAACTGAAAAGAAGTCAAGAGGTGCAAACCTCCAAGCCAAAAGAGTAGCAAATGCTTTTGAAATTTGAATATCGTGGAGTCGCCAGATAGATGATTACAACCAATGTAGTGTCCAACCTTTGTCTATCATCAAAGATAAGATCTATGTTGTCTCCCAGGGAAGCTGAGCTTCAATATCCTCTCCCCACTAATGACGCTAATTTTTTATACCTCCAAGAAACTCTTTAGGGTTGTCGGCTAAAGATGCTTGGTAACTCAAGAATATGGTAAATTTGGTATGCTTGGAACAATGGGATAACTCAATAGCTAATGAGAAAAACAACTTATCATGAATCCGAATAAGACAGTGCTTTTAGAAATCAATGATCAGACAGAGTAATTGAAATAGGGTATGAAGAACACTAATCTAGATAACCAAGTACATTAACATGCAGGGTCATACAAGATAGTAAGGGATCGTTTAATTCAAATTCATGAGCTAAATAAGAAGATGACAGTTCTTAAAAGCTGAGTTAAACTGAATCAAAGTACAGAGTAATGCAACACATGAACAAATCTGACATTGATAGTAAAAGAAGATTGTGATTCATATCAAGATAAGAGTCTAAGTACATGAGCCAAAATGTATCCAGGATTGAAATCCCAGTTCATCTTCTATCTTCAGCTTTATATCTTTACAATACAGTTTTCAAATCCTAAAAGAATGGATCAAATATGCTAAAGATAGAAAGTCAAAATTAAATTACAAAAGATAAGGAATGATCCTCAAAATGAGGTCAATTCCACATTTCATGGTCTTCAGATGATGTAGAATCTTTGTGCTATGCAGATAAGCCTTCCAAGGCTGTTTGATATCCTTTGATGAAGATAAATTCGAATTTTCCAATTTTAGAGAAAACCTTGATTTATTGCCCCCAGAAAAGGTGTCAAATCAACTTGAAATCCTCCTCTAACTCCTTTGCATCAAAAGTGGATCTTATATTTGACACTATAATTCAATATATATCTTTGGAAAGTATTTTCAAGAGATTCGGTTGAGAAAAACTTCGATCTGGGCAAAAATACACCTTCGTTGGCCAATCTCAGGTTTCACCAACTATTTCGCCTTAAGATTTGCTAGTTAGTTGATGAAAGCTCTGCTTTTCATCARCTAATTGGTTATAATTCCACCTTCTGCGCTGGTGAAAGTTCTGTTTTGGTCAAGAAGGAAAGTTCTATTTTTGCATTAACGATGYTGCAGTCAACTAGATGGTTGGTGATGGTTGGTGAATTGCCATCACAACAGTCATACCATTCTTACTTAAACTCTTCGCAATATCAATTATACGCAAGAATATTGTTTAATCCAAACGAAGCATGGGCTCATCAAAGAACAATATGGAAGGCTCAGTGAGGATATCAAGTGCAATACAAACGCGCTTCCTTTCACATCCAGAAATTCCCTGATAAATAAACCACCCACCATGGTGTTTTGACTCCTTTCTAAGCATAATGCAGATGTAATCTGATCCACATTTTGACAATCATGATGATGTTGTGTTGATCCCCAGTTGTTAAAGCCTCCACCCACAAGAAATTAGAATAGAATTGACTTCCATTGTCATCTACTAAATCTGTAATGTTTGAATGTAGTCGCTATTTAGAATCCTCAAATGTTTTTAGAAGTGTTGGTCACAAATCTGCAAAGTTTTTGGCTCTCCTAATCCAAGCTACTTGGTCTTCATCTTCAAAAGCCAAAGGTAATCATGGTGATGACTGGTGACTCATAATGAAATCTTGAAGAAGGCTTTGACCAGCATGAGTTTGTTTGGGTGTTCCTAATATCACAACAAGGCCTTCAATTGCCCCAGGTCTAGGGTCATGGATTATAACCTTTTCTCCAGAAATCTGTCGAATCTGAGTTAAGTTGTTTCCATTCTCCCCATATATAGAGCCAATGACACGTTCTGGTACAAAAACCTCTATTGTTGTATTTGTTACAACAACTGATTGACTTCCACTTCCTAGGCTTTCTCTTTGTGGAAATCCTCTTCCATAGTCAGTCGTGCTCCTTGCACTGCCAACACCCATTCCTTGCACTACCCATGGACCTGGTGATGGTGGTTGGTCAATGTTGTGATGCACTCCTCCAGGATGATGCATGTTGGGACGGAATCCTGAAAAATCAACAGTGTGAGGTAGCCTTCCTCCTTGATCAATGTCCTGTAGGGGTCCTCCCAAATGAGAATACATTCCAGGAGGTGAGCCAAGTTCAGGCCTTCCCCTGTATGGTGCCATTGGACCAGGAACTGGAGGCATGTGTTCAGGGTAAATACCAACACCACCAACTGAAATAGGTTTTTGATACTGAGAGGGGGGGTGAATCAGTATCCAATACAATTTAAAAACCTTTTTCAACTTATATTTAAACCATTCAATTATATCCAATGAGAAATGAACAATAGTATAAGAGTTACACCAATACACCACAATATATGAGAAATAATCAATAGTTTTTGTTCAAGGGAAGTAATGACTCTACACCTAAATACACCACAATATATGAGAAATAATCAATAGTTTTGTCTTCAAGGGAAGTAATGACTTCCTGTAACAGAAGCTACAAATTTTCCAAATATAAAGGGAGTATTAAAACTCTCCAAGAGGAAGATACAACTCTCCAATATAAAGAGAGAGTTGAACTCTATCCTTGCCCCTTCCTTCCAATCAAGAATATATGAGAGATAATAAAACTTTACTCACTTCTCACTGTAGTATTCCAACTTGTACGCAGATGCCCAATGCTAATCTTAACATCTCATCTAAACTCGCATTGACAAGAAACCAAAGTCCTGGTATTCTTATTTCCAAATAATGCATTTGGAGTCTCAGATGAAAGTTATGACTGCTTTTACCTTTTGTAACACTGTTTTGACTAGTTTCGTGGACTGGTCACAAACCCTATATTCCACAGAGTGTATCTCCATAATTATAGCTAACGTTATCAAATTTTACCAGCGAGGTACCTTTGATAGTGTCTCACTACCATAACGATTGAACCATATGAATCGCTCTAGAAAAAACAATTTATATCAAAAAATGGTAAGATGACCTCGTAGTAACATGAGGTACACCTTAGAACACATCACCAAAAGACTTCATCCTCCCTTGAACCGGCCCTCTTTTACCTCTTCTTCCCTCTAAATCTCAATTTGTAATCGTCGAAATGTATAATGATGTTTTATTTATACCATTTATGCTACTTCATTTTAACATTATGGTCGACCCATTAATTTCTTATATTTTGTAATTTTCTTTTAATTATCTTCGTGGCCTACATGTACAATTCACTTTGTCATCTTCTAAAAATTCATTTCTCCTCAACCATGAGGATCCACGTTTGACGGGCCACATACCAATCGAAAAAATGATGTATACTATCCATCCATGGTAGCTGTATCCGCATATGCATTTTCCTTCATGTCCAAACACCTTCATCAATCTTTCAGTCCAAAACTCCATGACTAGGGTTTTCACATCAATGACAACAACCACCTTCCAACACCTCTCCCCTTTGTCATTGATGGCAACACTCATGCTCCCCTATCATCATGATCCCAATTTCTCCCCTTTGACATCCACGGCAAAGGGTATGGCTTCTCCCCCGAAGCCTAATGGAAAGGTAACCTTCTTCTTTGGGGCTACTCCTCCTAAACATGTGGCAACTCCAATAATACTTCATCCTTATTTTTGGTCTTTGGACGCATTTCTTCCTAGAATCCTTTCATGGCTTCCTCGCTCTTCTTCATGTCTAGGATGTATGTTGTTCAGTCTTCTGCAAATATGTAAACCAATATTCCTTAGTTGTTTTCTCCGATTTTACATTTTCAGAATCAAACGTAAGAGTGTATCCTTGATCAAGTACATTTTACTAACACCTAGTAGATTATGATCCTGCGTCTTCGTCCTAATAGAACATTATTTGCTTTTAGATTTTTTCTTCCAGCTCTTACTACACCTTCTCCAAGTATTTTGGCAGATGAGTCATCTCCAAATGCAACATTGCCACCCTTTCAGTTTTTCCATGAATTGCCCTTGATCCCCATTCATGTGTGAGGAACATCCACTGCCTATGTACCATTCATCTTCTTCTTTACATTTTCACTTCCAATGCTATTCCAAATAATCTTCATTGTTTGGAATCTCTCTTTCCTTATCCATACTGTGGTTTGCATATGCACATCTTCATTCATATATATCTCAATCTCTGCAGTTTTGTGACCAAGATAATTTTGTGAGCCTGTAGTATACAATATTTTGTCCATCAACGGGAAAATGAATTATAACTTCTATTGACAAACTATTGATTATTTCCATATCTTCTCGCTTACAATTCATTCATGTTTCTATGTATTTGTTCCTTTCATTGATTCCTCGCACTAATTGCCTTATGTCCAAAAAATTGGCAAGTATAACAATGACCTCAAGAAAGAAATTTTGATACCTTGGAGTAAGGGGCCTTCTTTGTGATCGAGTCCATCCGGGTTCATGATATATTCTTCTAAGTTTCCTAATTGAGCTTCTTCAAGGTAGGAGGTCTTCTTGTATATTCATATATTTTGTAATCATTCCTTTTTTTCGGTATCTTGGTCCACTTCTCATCAACCTGTCTGGTGGTAGCTCTTTCTTCAACCTTCTTGGTTGTATTTGCATCTTCTTTGTATGAAGTTTCAATCTTATGTCCAATATGTGTTAAGTATTTTGGCACCTTGAGAGTTTCTAAGCTCTTTCTCAATGAGACAACTTATTGTTCAGGTTTCTCACAATATTCTTCTTTCTTTATCATTTGGACCTTCTTTTACTGCCATTCTTCTTCAAGTAGAGTTTTCAAGGAAATGGTTTCTTCTCTTAGTTTCTCGAAGTCTTATAATTGTTTCTTGTCTTACAACCTGCCTTTTCAACAACTAACCATTCACTTCTTATTTTCTTATGTCTTCGAGCTTTCATATTTTCAACTTCAACATGCTTCAATTTTTAAGATTCTCATCTTCTTGTCGTAATAATTTTCTTTTTTATGATTTTCTTCTTCATTGGACTTTTATTCCTTCGTGCTGTCACTTCTTTCAACTCTTGGATATGGACATTCAAATTCAACGGACCTTACTCCTTCACAATTGAAGCAAAAGAATCGACCTCTATTTTCTTCATTGAAATCAAAGATGTTGGAATCATCTTCAACTTCTTCTTCTTTATCCTCGCTTCTTCTTCCCTTTGCATAAAGTTCTTTGTAGCTTGTCCCAAGGATATTTTGTTGATGCACATGATCCCACCTTCATTTCACTGACCAATAATCCATCTAGTATGGTATCTATTGCTAGTTTATTGTTCATTTTGCTTCCTTCTGAGCCGCAGCCTTTGGTTTCTTCAAGTATTATATCCCCGGCAACCGAGATCCAAACATCTACCCCAAGTGTTTTCAAGTAAGTTTCCATTCCATTTTTCCAATATTCAAAATTGCTTCCATCAAATGATCGAATCCCATTTTGATCCGAAATCGGATTCAAAAAGCCCCATTGGGGCATGAAAAATGCTCAAAATGAAAGTGCTCTGAATCCAATAAAACCAACACCATTGCGTCCGCCTCGCCTTCCTGATTCCCGGCGGGTATAATGTTTTGTCAAACGTAGTCCGGTGATGGAGAAGATATCGCGATTCCGGCCCCGCCAAACAGTAAAATTTTTGATGCCGATCAGACCGTCCAGACAAACCAAGATACAAGATATTACGTCATCGTATACAGACATGTGGCATGTCTCAGAGTAGGACATGCGGGCACGCCCCGGCCATTACATGGTGCATGTCCATACAATGTATTACGGCACGCTCGCGACAGATTAATGCGGGCGCCTCATGCGCTGACACGTGGTCGCGCTTTTGGCGCTTTAGGCATACCTGCTGGACCAATATCGAGGTATTATTACGGCATACGATGCTCAAAAGATCGCGATGGCAAGTGACGCGGCATATGATGGGGCGTGATGTATGGCGATGATGTGGCATGATGATCGACAAGACGAATTCGGGACACGCATGGCTGACGCAAGGGTACCGACTGGGCGTATGGCATGTGATGACGTGGAACAATAGATGGTTGACATGAGCCATTCATTGAGTGGATGTAAAGGTGCCACATGCGTTCAATCACTACGCCACGCGGCACCCCTTCAAGATTTGTCTATTTATTTTTGGTTTCAAAAATATTTGGGGTCGAATTTGATTCAACCTACACTTCCTCTCATCAACGACTCACTTTCATTATGGACCGTCCAACCAATGGACTATGGTATGTGGCTTGTTATGTAAATGGATTAATCAATATTTAATTTGTTGGTTGTTTGAAATGAATGGGTCGCCGGTTTAGCCCCGGCCCGCGGTTCCATGTCGTTTACATATGCCCATAACAATAGCGCTGGGGACTATTACGCGACCGCTGTATATACACGGGTTGTTTTAATATAGCCCTCGCGGGACATGCCATTTCAACATACTCTAATCGGGTGCTAGCTTTAGTGGTCCGCCGCGATAGCCCATAGCTGCCATGGGCCACATGTAAACTCATATGACCATTCAAAAAGGGCTACTAAGGCTCGCAGGGGCTTATTCCCGATGATAACCATATTATAGTTTTTAAAGTGGGTTTTGTAACTAAAATGTTGGTTTTTAAAAATTTGTTTAAAGCCTTTTAATGTAATTAACTCATTTTGGGAGTTATTGGGCATTTTAGAGCCTTAAATTTGCGGAGGAAGTTGGAGATGGATAACTAACTTCCTAACTATTTAACCACAAGGCCATTTTGAGGCCATGGGGACAGCCTTTGAGAGCATTCGTGAGCGCAGATGTCAAGCAGCTGCCGCTTTGAGGCATGGAGACCATTGAGGAGGAGATGTCATTTCTGACGATTGAGCTCCGCATCCGCTTTCACGGCCAGCTCTTTAGAAAGATTCTAGAGATCTCATGACCAGACACCGAAGCCATTCTACATTGTGTTTGTCGAGCTTCTGAAAGAAATAAAGAAGCCTCCCCCACAGAGATAAGGCCCAGAGACGTAGGCAAAAGTTGTACCGAACTCGCGACAACCGGTGTATTATGGTTTGTTGTTTCCCTAGGGTTTTTCAGATCCAAGAAATATGTTAATGGTCGGATACCTTTTCTTTTCTCGCTCTTTGTTAAGCTCCTAATGGTCAATTAATGCATGCAAATAAAAACTCAACCATAAGTCATTCTAAAAATCCTGACGACTGGCGTGGTAATCGTAGCTAGTTGATGTTTGTATTTGAGTTTTGCATGTTAACCAGGGAAGAGCTCATCTCAAGGAAGAAAATGCACTTACGTAGGAGGACTTCAAAGATGAGAAGGAGTTCGTGATTCTATGGTTTCACATGGTCGATGGTGAAGGTGTTGTATGAAGACCACTTGAACCGAAGAGCACGGGTTCCCGCGAAACTTCAAAGAACAACAAACGAAAAGAAGGATTGAAGGAAGTGCCTTCTAAATATATTTCAGAAAACATATCTGAGATATGCAGTGAAGGTTACTCATCAAATTTCCTCATTCTCATCAAGTTGGTTTTGGTGAATTCAAACCTACACCTTTTGTGTAGGTTTGAGAATACTAACTAAGATGGGTTATGAAAAGGAAAGGGCCTTGGATGTAGAAGTCAAGGCATTGTAAATCCTATTGAGGTTGAGGAAAGCCATCTTGGTTAGTATTCTCAAAACTACACCCTTTGTATGTTTTTCAAATGCACCAAAACATTGGAAGCAAGTGATGCTTCAAAATGGCCAACTTAAGACATTGAAAGAACACTTCACAGTACAGCCATGATCACTTCGTGATTGTGGTAGTGAAAAGTCGCTCTAAAGAAAGGTGAAGACTGCGTATAAGGTATAATGGTCATGTTTTTATTAATTTCCTTTGATTAAGCAAGTACCCATAAACCCAAACTTGTGGAAACTTTATCCATGTAATTACTGTCATTCACCTAAGCATCGTGTTTCCTTCCTGGACGACAAAGGTTTCCTGTACAAAGTTTGTACAGGAAACCTATGTCATCCAGAAGGAAACATTAATGCGAAAGACTCAAGTCCACAAACAAGAAAGAGAAGGGGAAGTGTGTCCGATGCCGAAAACTCTTTGTACGTTTTGCAACAAGAGTGACATCAAAAGACTAGTTGTTGAAAGCTTTAATCCAGAGCTTCATTCAAAGAAGGAAAAGGATTTTGCACATACCCATGAAGGAGGATGGATTTCACAAGAAAGCAAGAAGAAGACCAGTGGAAGGAAAGAAAGCAAATACTTGGTTCTCGCCGTATGGATGGGCTCTAACTTCATTGTATTCGCCCATTAATGTAATCATTCTTCAAAGACAAAGAGCAAGTCGAGTGGTCAACCTGATCTTGTTATATCGCGAACCTTTTGGGGATCAAAAAGTCTTATTGTTGGGAGGTGTGATCCGGAATCGGATTCGGTTCCCTGACAGGGCATGAAAATGCTCAAAAATTAAAGTGCTTGAACTGATGAAACCAACACCATTGCGTCCGGCTCCTGGCCTCTTCCTGATTCCGCTGGTATAATTTTTTTTGTCAAACGGAGTCCGTGATGGTAAGATACATATCACATTCTGTCCGCCAAGCCAAACAGTAAAATTTTGGATGCTGACTGTACCTTTCCGTACAGTGACACGTGTCATTCCATACAGTGACACGTGTCAGTCCGTACAGACGCGGCTATCCAGACGCAGATATGTGGCATGTCCGCATCAGCGTAATAATACATGGCAGGTCCGCATGCACACGCGGGCGCCCCTGCGCGATGTCGCGCCGCAGCTTTGGCATTTCGGGCATACGGCTGACCACCCCCGGAGAGGACACGCGGTCACCACCTGGAAGGTGACACATGGCACGCGACTCCACATCAGCATCGTATTGGAAAGTGACGTGGTAGGTCACCTGGCAGATGTACTCTGGATGACGTGGCATGATGACTGCATGCGCATTTGACTGGCTACGGCTGCATGACGCGCAAGGTTGACTGGGCGTATGGCATGTGATGACGTGGACCAATAGATGGTTGACACACGGCATTCATCGAGTGGATGCGGGGGTTAAGCTACCCAATCAATGGCTGCTGGCACCCCAAGATTTTGTCCATTTATTTTGGTTTCAAAATATTTGGGGTCGACCGATTGAACCGGTGACCTCCCCCACTGATTACGCCTTCGCATGGACCGTCCAACCAATGGACTATGGTATGTGGCTTGTTATGTAAATGGATTAATCAATATTTAAGTTGTTGGTTGTTTGAACTAACGGTCAATGGGGTCTAAGCCCCTCAATTCGTTCCATGTCGTTTACATATGCCCATAACAATAGCGCGGGGGACTATTACGTGATCGTTGTATATGCGCGGGGTTGTTTTAATATAGCCCGTGGACATGCCATTTCAACATACGACCAAAAAGCGTTAGCGCTTTAGTGGCTCCGCCGCGATAGCCCATATTAAAGGCAATACATAAACTCATATGACCACATAGCGTGCCAGGGCTTGGGGGCTTATGCCCGATTTATAACCATATTATGGTTAAAGTGGGTTTTGTAACTAAAATGTTGGTTTTTAAAATTTGTTAAGCCTTTTAATGTAATTAACCTATTTTGGTTATTGGGCATTTTAGAGCCTAAATTCGTGGAGGAAGTTGGAGATGATAACCAACTTCAGACATTTAACCAAGGCCATTTGAGGCCATGGGACAACTTTGACGATTTCCGAGAGCATCTAGAGCAGAGATGCCGGGAAAGTGTGCCAGGTCTAAGCCAGTTTGAGGCAGGTAAGCTGTTGAGGAGGAGATGCTTTCGGACGATTTCTGAGAGTTCGAGACATCCGTTTCAGGTGCTGTCTTTTGTGCAAGATTCTAAAGATCTGGTAAAACATGACCGTGATCAGTCTCGAAGCCATTCGACATTGTAATGATAAAACATTGAGCTTTTGAAAATAAATAAATAAGCCTCCCCCACAAAGGCCTAGAGACGAGGGCAAGTTGTAGCCAACTCCTGCTATCAACCCGTATTATGGTTTGTTGTTTCATTGTTTTAGATCTGCAAATATGTTAATGGTCGTGATAATTCCTTTCTTTCTTTGTTCTTTCGCTAAGTTTCCAATGGTCAACAAAGCATGCAAATAAAAACTCAACCATAAGTCATTCGGCAACCGAATGGGATTCCACCATTTGAATGTTTCCTTCCATTTCCGCATAGGATCTTCCCTCCAGTGATTAAACTGTATCAAGGTAACCCGCTTCATCACTACAATTGTCATACCGGAGAGGGGGTAAATCCTCGATCAAGTATAATTTGAAACCTTTTTCAACTTATATTTAAACCATTCACTTGAGATCACCGGAGAAAGAAATAATAGTATAAGAGTTACACCAATACAATTCACAATATATGAGAAATAATCATTAGTTTTGTTCATGGAAGTAATGACTTCCAAAGGTAGCCATAACTTCCAAATGTAAAGGGATAAATTTACAAGAGGAAGATACAATCCTCCAATATAAATAGATATTTGAACTTCTCTATCCTTGCCCCTTCCTTCCACCCAAGAATATATATGAGAGATAATAAAACTTTACTCAATTATGGTCTATTAAGGATAGTGAACTTGCGCATAATGCCCCATGCTCAATATTTAACATATGATTATGAACTTACACACAATAAACTAATGTCTCAGACTATTCCATTTGGAAGTGGTCCCAATTACATTTGAGTCTCCAGATGAAAATTTATGACCTGGTTTTACCCTAAACACCGTTTTTGACTAGTTTCAGACCGCCCACAAACCCTATATTCCACGAGTGTATCTCCATAATTATAGCGAATCAAGAGCTGAATTTTCTACCAGAGGTGTACCTTGATATGTATTCTCACCACCATAGAGATGTCACCATCTAAATCGTTCTAGAATTTTTATAGAAAACATGGTAAGATGACCTGAAAATAATATACCTTTAGAACACATCACCAAAAGACTTCCATCCTCCCTTGAAATCCGCCTTTCTTTTACTTCTTCAAATTTGATCTGCATCAAAATGAAATGGCGACAAGTTTTATTTTATACGCATTTATGTCACTTCCTTTTAACATTATGGTCGACCACACTTTCTTATTTTTAATTCTTTTCTTTAATTATCTTCAGGGCCTACATGTACAATTCACTTTGTCATCTTCAAAAATTCATTTCTCCTCAACCATGAGGATCCACGTGACGTGCCACATACCACTAGAAACAACATGATGTATACTATCCAGCCATGGGTGTTGTATCTGCATATGCATTTTCCTTCATGTCCAAATACCTTCATCAATCTTGCGGTCCAAAACCCATGAATAGGGTTGACATCAATGACAACAACCAATCTTCCAACAGTTGTATTTGTTACAACAGCTGATTGACTTCCAATTCCTAGGCTTTCTCTTTGTGGAAATCCTCTTCCATAGTCAGTCGTGCTCCTTTCACTTCCAGAACCCATTCCTTGCACTGCCCATGGACCTGGTGATGGTGGTTGGTCAATGTTGTGATGCACTCCTCCAGGATGATGCATGTTGGGAGGGAATCCTGAACAATCAACATTGTGAGGTAGCCGCCCTCCTTGATCAATGTCCTATAGGGGTCCTCCCAAATGAGGATACATTCCAGGAGGTGAGCCATGTTCATGCCTTCCCCTGTATGGTGCCATTGGACCAGGAACTGGAGGCATGTGTTCAGGGTAAATACCAACACCACCAACTGAAACAGGTTTTTTATGGAAATAGATTGTTTTGCAGCCTTGTTGATATCTGTACAAGTGCTTCTTGAACTGCCCCCTATTCACCAGTTACCTGCACAACTTCATCATTTTTGGATGCACATTTTGGCAATTGGTCCTTGCCAAAAATCTGAATATTTGATCCAGTTAACTTTCTCATCTTAGCAATAATTATGCCACCCTTTCCAAGCAAACACCCAATCTGGTTTGAGGGGACAAGGAGTCTTGTTGTTGCAAATTTATCTTTCTCAGGTACAGAAGTGACAATGTGATTGTACAAACGAAGAAGGGCATTCCGTGCAGGGGAAAGTCTACCTTCTGGGAGCGCAGATGCTGAAATGATGACAACACGTTCATGTTCCTTAGGAACATAATCAACAATCTTGATATCAGCACCTGTAATGCACTGAAGTGCTTGAATTATAATACCAGCCTTTCCTATGATGCCTCCAACCTTATCATTGAAGCATAACAGCCGAAATGTGATTTCCTCCTGTGGTTGCACTCTTTGTCTCAAGTTAGGCCCAGTTTTATGCATCATAGAAACCGAAGAAGGTCCCTTTGAATGATAGTCAAGACTACCACCTGATCCAACACCAGGAAATCTAGCTCCTTGTATTACTGAAGAATTCTTTCAAGAAGATATATCTCCATGTGGAATGCCTGACCCCTGAGAAAGATGATCCACAGGTCTAGTAGTAGGAACATGATCTCGATCACAAAGAGGGTTTTCATGAAGATGGTCAGATACAGCTACCATTTATTCAAAAATTGAATAATTTGGTATTCAAGGTTACGATGTGATCAATTCCTATAATTTTGGTAGATAACCCAATCTTCTTGACACATGTATGACATCTAGCTCCTCGTGGCTCAATTTTCATGCAACCTGCTGTCTTTTTACCTGTCAAACTATCCAAAAAGCAGCTATACTTCATCAAATCTATTGCGTGCACATCCTCTGCCTACAAAATCGGGCATCTGGACTCGGTGTTTGTATGAAGACTTGTAAATGCTCTGTGGCTTAGAGATAGAATTACACATGTGTATGTCTATTTATTTTCTTTGACCAACTTTAAGATTAGCTTAAAACACGCGAGGCTTGGCTTGATCCCGCGCCTTCATGTGAAATGACAAGTGGTGGTTCGAAAGGACTACAGAGCATGAAAACCCCGATCAGGTGTAATGATAGCATCTTACCTCACTAATTCCATCAATTGTGGGTGGTTACCATTTGATGATTGTGGCAACTGATAGCCGAAACGTGCGAAAGCACAGGCTTTTCTTTTTCCATGTTGAAACCTTTTCGGTGGTTAACTAGGATTTTTTTTTCCCTTTTAACTACCAAAAGTGAAGGCTTTCGGTGGTTAATGAGTGCTTTTCAAGCTAGCCTAAACCATCGAAACCTGAGATTCTCTCTTTTTCTTGAAAAAACCAAATCCAATGTTTGTTCCAAGTTTATTTACAGAAAATAGACTGTCTAACAAGCTTGAAAAAATTTAGAAATAAACTTTTGGACTTCTCCCTATCACATAAAATGACAATTTTGACTGTGCTAGTTTAGGAGATAACACTTTCAATGCCTTATGACAGGGTGGTCGTACAGTGCCTGAGTACGAGGCCCATTTTATGGAGTTGCTTCGGTATGCTCCGCATCTTAATACTGAGAAACTTAAGGTCAATAGGTTTGTGTTCGGCCTTAATGGAGGAATATGTGAAAAGGTTAGGATTCTGATGCCTCAAACCTTGCATGATTTCATCCAGAAGTCCCTCATAGCAGAGGAGGACCTTATTAGCGGGGGTTAGATAAGGAATCTAGAGAGACCGACAAGGCAAGCGTCATCCAGTGCGCAGCAGGATCAAACGCCAACGAGACATACGCCTAGCTATCATGGTGTCCATAGGGGATCCACTTTCACTACACCTCATCAACCAATGGCTTAGCAGTGGACTCCTTACCGAGGACCACCGCATCACCAGCAACATCAACCACAACCACACCAGTTTAGGCATGTTCAACGGAACAGACCAGTATTCCATGTCGGTGGGTTGTCAGCTTCTACTTCGAGTACCAGGAATACTAGACCGAAGAAGGGTTGTTGGACGTGTGTGGAGCCACACTACCGACGCGACTACCCAGTGGAGAGGACCAAAGTGTCTGGATCAGCTGGAACCACTACCGTGGGAGATTTGGGCAAGGCCCATTGGATTCATGCAGTGGTGAATAACCGCCAGGCAGAGCACCAGTTGACTATGCTCGAGACGTTGGGTATTGTCGTTGACCATACCCTTAGTATTTTGATAGATCCCGGTGCTACCGAGAGTTTCATTTCTAGTGCAGTGCTAAAACAGATTAAGGTAAAGGCAGTCGAACAAGATGAGTTTAGTTTCATAGAGATGGCTTCGGGAGCCAAACAGAAGGTTGGAGGAAAGCTTATGGGTTTCACCCTTAACCTGGGAGAGTTTGTCACCAAGTCCAACCTGTACGTCACGATCTTAGGATCTTATGACGTCGTGATTGGTATGGACTGGATGGAATCGCATGAGGAAATACTCAACTGTAAGACGAAACAATTGATCTTGGTCGATGATGAGGGACAAAGACGTGTGATTGTAGGAAGGAACTAGGGATTTTTCTTGAGGTTAATCTCTTCCTTGGAGCTACGAAAGAAAATGAGCAAACAATGTAAGCTTTATGAGATCCTTGCGTTAAACAAGAAGGGAATAACGAAAGGTCTAGAACACCTTCCGGTGGTGAGAGAGTTTGCAGACATATTTCTTGAGGAGTTACCTGGGATGCCACCGGAGAGGGAATTGGCATTTACCATAGACCTAAAACCGGGGACTGAACAAATAGTGAGAACACCTTATCGTATGTCGACCTTGGAGTTACAGGAGCTGAGAATGAAACTGAAGGAGTTGTTGGCCCTGGGAATTATACTTCCAAGTGTGTTACCATGTGGTGCCCCTGTTATATTCATATGAAAGAAGGATGGGTCATGGAGGCTCAGCATTGACTACCGTCAATTGAACAAGGAAACAATCAAGAATCAATATCCGTTGCCGAGGATTGATGATCTGTTCGATCATATGAAGGGTGCTACGGTGTTCTCAAAGATCGATTTGTGATCAAGGTATCACTAGTTATGGATCAAGGAGGAGGATGTCTCGAAGACCGCCTTTAAGACGAGGTTTGGTCATTACAAGTTTATTGTTTTACTGTTTGGACTGACAAACGCCCCAGGGGTATTTATGAGTTTGATGAACGGGGTGTTCCACGAGTACCTGGACATGTTCGTCCAAGTATTCACTGACAATATTTTGATTTACTCTCGGATGATGGAGGATCATGACAAGCACTTGCACTTGGTACTACAGTGTCTGTGAGAGCACAAATTGTATGGGAAGTTGTCCAAATGCTCGTTTTATCAATCGAGGATTCACTACTTAGGGCATGTCATCTTCGATGAAGGTATCATCGTGGATCCAAAAACGATCGAGGCTATTATGGAATGTCCTGCACCAAATAATTTCTCAGAAGTAGGTATCTTCATGGGTTTAGTAGGATACTATCGATGGTTCGTCGAGGGATTTTTGAATATAACAAATCTGATCACAAAGTTGCAGAAGAAGAACAAGAAGTTTGTTTGAACCAAAAAATGCCTGGAATCATTTCGGAGGCTCAAAGAGTTGTTGACAACAACACCGATACTAAGGGTCCCTAACATGGACACAAACTTCTTGGTATGCACTGATGCATTCAAGGAAGGCCTAGGCGGAGTCTTGATGCAATATGGACGAGCGATCGCTTACATCTCAAGGAAACTGAGAAGGCATGAGGATAACTATGCGACACACGATTTGGATTTGTTATCCATCATATATTCCTTGAAGGTTTGGAGACACTACCTTGTTGGACGAAAATTTGAACTAAAGACAGACCAATGTGGACTACAACACATCTTTATGAAAGGTGACCTGAACGCGCGACAACGACATTGGTCAAAACTACTTAGCGAGTACGATTTCGATATTTCTTACATAAAAGGAACAGTGAACCGAGTGGCATATGCATTGAGTTGGAGACCACGCATCTTTTCGGTGTTGCCTCTTTAGATGAATCTACGTGAAAATATTCTAACTTTACAGCGTGACGATGAATGGTACAAACAGGTCGAGGATTTTATCGAACAAAACACAATGATGGTACCAAGATTTGAAGGATTTACATTTGACGACGATGGATTATTGAGGTTTAAAAATTGGATTTACGTACCACTAAATGATGAGTTGAGGAACTTGATCCTAAACGAGGCTGATAGAGAAGTATATATGGCTCACCCGGGAGTGAAGAAGATGAGATCGTTCCCTAAACCCTTATTCTTCTGGAAATGAATGAAGGTAGACATAGTCAACTATGTGGCCAAATGTCTAGAATGTTAGCAGGTAAAGGCTAAACATAGACACCTAGTAGGATTACTACAGCCACACACTATTGTAGAATCGAAATGGGAGGTCATTTCGATGGATTTCATCATTGGATTTCCACTAACGATAAGGAGACACGACTCGATTTTCGTAGTGGTCGACACTTTGACAAAGAGTGCTCATTTTATTCCTGTGCGTATGACGTATCAGGCACCTGACATAGCTAGATTTTTCATCAGTGAGATTATAAGGTTGCATGGCGTGCCTAAGAGGATTATATCTGATCAAGGATCGATGTTTATTGTATGATTTTGGACTAGTTACCAAGAGGCCCTGGGAACCCAACTTAACTTTAGTACTGCGTATCACCCGAAGACTGACGAGAAGACTGAACGAACGAACCAGACCTTGGAGGAGATGTTTCAAATGTACGTGATGGAACAACATAAGCATTGGGATGAATTCTTACCACTGGTAGAATTTGCATACAACAACAGCTACCAAAGCACCATTAAGATGGCGCCTTTTAGGTTCCTTTATGGGCGACCATGTCAGACGCCTCTGACTTGGGATCGGCTTGAGGATAGGGTCTTGGTGGGATGAGAAGCGATCCAAGAAATGGAAGAGAAAATGAAAACAAT
>SNQJ01S0004319.1:20336-41298 GCA_010110895.2 Picea sitchensis
AGAAGCCAAGTCAAAGCCAGTTTGAGGCAGGGAAGCCGTTGAGGAGGAGATGTTGTTGGACCATTTCTGAGAGCTCCGGACGTCCGTTTCGCGTGTCGTTTTTTGTGCATGGTTCCAGAGATCTGGACGAACATGACCAGATCAGTCTTGTAGCCATTCGGCATGACAATGATGTRCTATTGAGCTTTCGAACAGAAATAAAGAAGCCTCCCCCACAGAGAAAAGGCTCGGAGACGTAGGCAAAGTTGTGCCGAACTCCGTTATCAACCTGCGTATTATGGTTTGTTGTCTTTTTATTGCATTTCAGATCTGCACATATATGTATATGGTTATATAATTCATTTTCTCTTCTCATTCTTTCGCTAAGTTTCGCAATGGTTAATTAATGCATGCAAATAAAAACTCAACCATAAGTCATTCGAAAAATCCTGATGGATCATTAGGGGAGCTCTTGTAAGTTATAAAGATATTTGAATGAAGAACTGATTTAGAAGAGAAGAAATAATTTTTACTATGTGTTTTGATTTTCTAGTTTCCTCTACATAAAGAGTTAATAATTCCAGTAAAGTAATCTAGATCTGATTTGTTTGCTTAGTTTGTTGGTTTTAACAAATTAACATGGTATCAAAGCTCTTTCTCTGAGAGAAAAGAAGATCCAGTTTATACAATGTTGATTGTTTCAGTGAGCTTGAAGGACAAGGCTCAGGAAAATCATGCCAATCATCAATGTGAAGGTTGAGGATCGACTTGATGGGGTTTTAAATTTTCTACCTTGAAAGGAAAGACTAATGTTCCTCATGAAGGAGTGAGATTTGTGGTATGTCATGACCAATGGTATTCCAACTCCAACACTAGCACAGGGTGCATAGCAGGTGCAGTTAGTGGTATATCCAGCGTTACGGGAAGCGTTGGAGAAGAAATAAATAAAGGCACAAAGGGTGATCCTAGAAGTGATCAAGGATCATCTGATCCCACATGTGTCAGAGAAGACCAGTTCCAAAGACATGTTTGATTCCTTATTATCGCTTTTCTAAAGTGGTAACATGAGTCGGAAGATGTTTCTCAAAGCCAACATCAGAGAATGCAGAATGACCCACTTCAACAATGTGACCATCTAGCTTATGAGGATCACACACATCTGTGACCAGCTTGCAGTTATTGGAGAGGTTGTATTGGATGTAGAGTTAGTAAATGTTTCTTTGAATGGATTCACCAAGGCATGGGAACCATTCATCATGGGCATATGTTCCCAGGAGAAACTTCCCAAGTGGGAGAGACTTTGGGATGCATGCATTCAAGAGGAGACTTGGAAGGAGTCCTTATCAAACAAACAGGAAAGAGGTGGAGAAGATGAAAACTTATCCCTTCTCAATAAAACCAAGAAAGGCAAAGAGAAATTTTTTGTCAAGAAGGTTAACAGTTATGGAAAGGGGAAACAATCTGGGAAGAAGAGAGACATGAGAAAGTTCAAATTCTACATTTTCCATAATAATGGCTAATTTTCCTCTCAGTGTCCACAGAGAAACAAAGGTGTGTTGCAGACAGTTACAACAACAACATAGACATAGTTGAATGAACTTTCATCAAATTTTAGAGTGATTTTTCATTCGTGTCATGTATTTCTACCATCAATACTCCCAACAATGCATGGCACTTGGGAAGTGGCACATCTCGTCACATCACATAGGCTAAAGATTTGTTCAACAATTTATCAGAGGAGGACTCATAGCTCCGCATACAACTTGGAAACAATGCCAAGTATCCAGAGAGGATTCAAGGGACAATGTAGTTCCAGATTGATTCGAGATGATCCTTTGATGCATAGGAGGTATTGTATGTACTTGGCCTAAAGAAGAACCTGTTGTCCATCTCATTCATGGAGGATAAAGGTTATGAGGTTAACTTACAAAGGGGGCAGGTATTCATTTTCCCAGAGGGAGCCAGTGTAGACATTGTTTTGAGGATTGGAGTCCGAGATGGGAACCTATATACACTTCATCACTACCTTGTTCAGAAATTGATGCACACTAGTGAGAGCATGTGCAAGTTGTGGGACAGGGGTATGGGGCATCTCCATCAAATATATCTACCATTATTGAGGAAAATGGTCACTAGGCTTCCAAATTTTAGTCTAGATCATCAAGGGGTGTGCACAGGTTCTTCTCTTGGAAAGAATGTCAAGGCATCGTTTCCTAGCAGTGAGAATTGATCCAAAGTCATTTTGGATCTGATACATTATGATGTTGGTTGGCCTATGTCAGTTGCTTTAGTGAAGGGCACATCCTATTATGTGATCTTCATTGATGACTTCTCCAGAAAGACCTAGATCTACTTCATGAATACCAAGGATGAGGTCTTCAACCATTTCAGAGAGTTCAAATCTCAGGTGGAGAACATGATAGGAAGGAAGATCAAGGTGATGAGGACAAACAATGGGAGTGAGTACACCTCCAATGATTTCACTAATTTATGTAAGGAGGCAAGAATCAACAAGGATAAGATGGTATCCTACAACCTACAGAAAAATGGGGTTGCAGAGAGGAAGAACAAGTCTATCGTCGGTGTGGTGAAAACCATGATCCATGATCAGAGTTTGCATTTGTTTCTATGAGTTGAGGCATGCAACACATCTGTGTAAAATAATCCCACACCATATACTTGATGATAAAACATCGGAGGAAGAATTCACATGTAGGAGACTTGAGATAGGGAATCTCTGGGTTTTTGGTCGTCTAGTCTATATCCACATCCCTGTGGATAAGAGGACAAAGTTGCAGCCCTTGGGAGAGAGGGGCATCTTCATGGGTTATAACAAGGATTCGTAGGCCTATAGAGTCTTCCTAACAAAGTAGAAAAGGATAAGGGTGATCCGAAATGTCAAGTTTGAGGAGTGGCATCTAGGAAATCTTAGGATCTACCCACAGTTGCAAAGGGTCCAGAGGAGGTGGACCCAAATGATGAGCCGAGAGCAGAGACTTCTAGTGTGGGGAGCTAGATTCTAGAGTACGTGGAGGAGAAGTTGACCCTTCAAATTTATTTAGGAGGCCCATGTGGTTTGATCTGACCTTGTAGGATGCTCAGGAGCATGTTGATCCTCCCAGGATCACATTCCAGGAGAGCAGGCCTCCTTGGAAGTTTTTGGCATATATGGATTTGATGACCAACATCATAGACTTAGAGCCCTCTATCTTTAAGGAAGCATCCAACCGGTAGGTGTGGAGATATGTCATGGTGGAGGAGTACAACTCCATCATGAGGAATGATTTCTAGGATATTGTGTCAAGGCCAGAGGGGAATTAAATGGTGACTTCTAGATGGATTTACAAGGTAAACCATACAATAGATGGCAACGTGGAGAAGTACAAGGCAGGATTTTTGGCTCGTGGTTTCTCTCAAAAAGAGGGAGTAGGCTATGAGGAGACATTTTCTCCTGTAGAAAAATACTCCTCTATCTGAGAATTACTTTATATTGGAGCATCCATCATATGAATGTGAAGACAACCGTCCTCAACAAATTCATTGAGGAAGAGGTTTACATCGAGCAACCATAGGGGTTGAGGTTAATGACAGGGAGACGCATGTATGCAATCTAAAGAAATCCTTATATGGACTCAAACAGGCACCCAGTTCTTGATACTCTAGGATTGAAAACTATTTGTAGGGCATGGGATTCACCAAGAGTGAGGTAGATTCCAACCTATACTTCTAGCTCGTTGGATCTGAGGTCCTCATATTTGTGATGTATGTGGATGATCTTGTTTAGATAACTACATAGAGTCTCATTGCAGGATGCAACTCAGACTTGGTGTCAGAATTTGATATGAAGGATATTGTGCCAGTGCATTACTTTATGGGACTTGAGGTTTGGAAATGATCGGGCGAGATATTCCTAGGATAGGGGAAGTACACTCTTGAGATCCTTAAAAGAATAGGGATGGAGCATAGTAGACCGATGGACACTTCAATGATGACCAACCTGTGGAAGATTGATTCTTTAGATTTAGATTTGGTAGATCCCAGACAGTACTGACAACTGATTGGTTCGTTGATGTATCTGGTCAACCCTCGACCAGAGATATTATTTGATGTTAACACCTTGATCCAGTTCATGGTGGAGCCGAGGGAGGTTCATTGGGTGGATGCAAAGCACATGCACAATTACTTACATGGCACAATATCATATGGATTATGGTACCTTGGTGGAGAAGGTGTGAGGTTGCAGGGCTAATTAGATTCAGATTGGGAAAGTAGTGATATATATCAAAAGAGCACCTTTGGATGTTGCTTTAGCTTGGGGTCAGCAGTCATTTTATGGTTCAACAGAAAGAAAACCTCAGTAAGATTGAGTTCAGCTAAGGCAGAGTATGTGGCATCTAGTCTAGCTAGATGTGAAACCATCTGGTTTCTCAAGCTATTCACATGATTGTTTGGTCAGGAGCTTGAGCCGACCTTGATCCACTGTGATAACTAGAGTTGCATCAAACTCTCAGAGAATCCGATGTTTGACGATAGGTCGAAGCACATCGAGATCATATACCACTTCATCAGAGACAAGGTGTTGAAGGGAGCATTCAAGCTCCAATATATTCCTGCGGATAAGCAATTGGTAGAAATTTTCACCAAGCCCATGGTGAAAGGCAAGTTCATCTTCTTCAGAGACAATATTAGAGTGGTGTAAAATACCTTCCTCGCTAAGAGGGAGTACTAGTGTTTGTAGCTCAGATAGGTATTTCCGCAAGGGTGTCTACTTGTGGAAATCATCATTAAATGTATCCTATGCTTTTTCTAGAGTTCACTTTATTAATTAATTAACAAAATGCGCATTTTTTTATTAAAGTGACTTTTAATTAATAAAGTGACTAAGTTGAGTCACTTAATTATTTAATTAAAAGAGAGCAACTGATCTCACAATTAGATCTTAATCGTTGAGATTAGGTAAATGGCTCAAGTCAAAATTATAAAAGACAACAAGGGGAAAAAGACAAAGACACATTCATTATTCATAGTGAGTGAGTAATTGGGTAAGGGAGAAGATAGAGCAACAACAACAACAAGTCAAGGGAAGCATAACATCTACACGCAAACTAAAGTATAATAGGTTGTACAACAGATCCATTCAGGGTCGTGCAACAGATATGTACGGTTGTACAGATCCATACAACAATGGGTGCAACAAGTCGGCCACACATGTGAGCCGCTACACTTATGCCAGCAGTAGATTCGTTTGTATAATGGGTCGTATGGACGGCCTCAGTGATCAGCAACATGTTAATCGAGGCACTGGAATTTTACAGGTTTGCAGTGATTTGTGGTTTTTCTCTTTCAGATCCATTTTCCCTGTTATGAGAGCTCTTGTAACTTCTGGAGATATTTGAATGAAGAACTAATTTAGAATAGAATAAATAATTTGTATCGTGTGTTTTTCTTTTCCAGTTTCTGTTGCATGAAGAGTTAATAATTCCAGTAAAGTAATCTAGATCTGATATGCTTTATTAGTTTTTTGGTTTTAATAAATTAACAATGGCAAGGCTCATCTGGAAAAGTAGAGACTTCATCTCCCTCCCAATATTCATTTACTCATACATCGTTTCATTTCCTTGCAACGTTAGACTTACTCGATTTGTTATGTTTGACAAATGACCCTATTTCCCACAAGCCTTCATGGTTGATTATTCCTGCGAAGCTACCATCAGACATACCAAAATTTGATGCAAAGCAAGGATAAGACCCCTCCATGCACGTCATGGCATATTGTTTTTGGTGTTCATCCAATTCCTTGATGGATGATAGCACGAGGTTGTGTTTTTTCTAGAGATCCCTAACCAAAAGTGTCATCAAATGGTATATTGAATTAAAAGGTGATTTTGTTAAAAGTTTCAACAACTTGGCAATGGTGTTTCTAACACATTACCAATTACCCATACGATATGAGATAGGAACGAATATCTTGACATCACTACAACAAAATATTTCCACCCACATTTTTTATCATATCTGTTAATGGCGACGAAGACATAGGATGATCAAGACCTAGATCTAGATAATCTCTTGATGGAGTGGTTCACCCGGTCTCTCCTACCAACCATTGTTAAGGATATCGCTATGGTTGGGGAAGGTATCGACGAGCAAGCCATCATGCATGCCCAACACTTGGATTTTAATTACTCTTAGTCGAGCACCCTTTATGATATTATATTGCATGCTCTTGGGCCATTGACATATCCAAAGAAGCCAAACCCAGGACCCCTTCTCGATGGTGTGGTGGGTTTTGTTCCCCATGCTTCTGTGGGCCAATTAGCTATCCAGATGGGTCACATGTCTATATTGTTATGCAAGAGAATCACCATCAACATTCAATGAGGCCAAGTGGAGGAAATCTCATCATCCAGCGCGCGCATTCAAATTAGTTTTGATTCTGAGGACAATGCGTCACTTTAATGTTTTGAAAGTATTGTAATTAAAGGCCCATATGATTTTGAGGCATGAGCCATTGTAAACAATCTAGGAGATTATAATTTCTTTAATGTTTAAAGGATTGTCCATATCTTTAGCATCGACTCATATCTATATTGTAAATGATCATTTAATTGTAATAAGCCTTAGTGTTAGGATGCTTTAATTATGATGTGAAAGCGCTAGGGTAGTCGAAAGGAAGGATCAAGAAGCCCCTCCATGTATAAATGTATGTAATCTAAGCCAAAAGAGTCTGTTGAAGATTATTGTATTTGTTGTTGAGATCATAGTGATTAATACGGAGAAAGAGAGAAGTTGAGAGATGTGGGAACTCTTGTAAAAATTTTCTTGAAGGAATATAATAGAGTATATTTACTTCACATGTATGAGTTTCTTATATATGAGTTATTTGGGTAATGTTATGTTATATATTTTCTATATTTATATGCATGTGTGTGTATTTCATGGTTGAATGAATGAACCATTGATTTTCTATAAGTTTCAATTCTTTCTCTTCTAAAATCTGCAAGGAGTGCACAGTGGCCACACAAGGAGTGTGAGGGAAGAGTCGTTTTCAGACTCAATAGCTTAGGAGAGATAGCATGAATTTCGTAGAGTGAGTGAAAGGAGTGAAAATATACTCGTTTTAGTATAAAATCTTGAAAGATAGTCTCGTGCAAGGTGTGCACAGGGCCAACACTTAGTGAAGTGTTGAAAGAGTCTCAAGGTGGGAAATCCCAAGGAGTGTGTGAGAGATTTTCTAAGTCTCAATCTCAAGAGGAGTGTACGAGATATTTTCTAAGTCTCAAGATCAAGAGGAGTAGCTACAAATGTGCACAAAATCCTAAGTCCTTCAAAGTTGACAAAGCTCGAAAAGGATAGTAATATTTAGTTCTCGAAGTGGGGAATTCCTTTTGTTTGGAGGATGAGCGGACAAGATCCGTTCAGAGGGGACCAAAGGTTTTCACAACCGTCAGATATGGAGAAGGAGTGTGGATTTTAACCCCTTTAAGTCCTTCGGACTTCGCGAATTTGTAGGTTTGTGTTGTGGAGGAGGAGAGTTTTTCGAAGTCCCAGGATCCGAAGTTAATATGGACTGTTAGTAAACAAGGACATGTGTCCGCAGATCAAGCATGGTTCATAAGTCCGAATATCCAGATAAATTGAAGAGTTGTTGCAAGAGCGAGCAGAACTCTCGAAGCTCTGAAGCTCGGAGTAGATCGTGACCATTGGTGTCAGAGCCACATGTCGGGATATTGCTATTAGTTCGAAAATTCGACAGTCTGGGAGAATGGAGGCGTAAAGTGTTAATATTTGAGAACTCATGAAGGTCAGAGTATATCTCAACCGTTTGTTGAGAGGGACATGTGGATCATGGATACATCCCTTCGCTAGTTCGGCACTTCGAAGGATTTGGAGTATTGTGTCGCGAAAAGCTCTGAAGCCCAAAGCGCGAAGTAAATAGAGACCATCGATCTGAGGTGAATAGTAACCGTCTGATCTTCTAGTTCAGATTTCGTGCTTCCAAAAGTATTGCATGTTGGATCAGGGAATATTCACGAAGATCGGAGTCTCTAATTCCTTGTGAGCCCTAGATCTCGACATGTATTGTGGGTCGTTGATCCTCATCGTTGTTTGACTATTTGCGAATTCAAAAATCGGGAAGATTGTAGTTTGTCATTGTTGTGACTCCTAAAGCTCAGATCTATGAAGTGTCAGAGTTCCTATGGGTTAATAACTTAGCCCATGGTTTTGTCCCGGGGTCACATGGATTTCTCCGTTGAGGTGATAAGACCCTCGCAAGAGAAATTTTGTGCGCAGGGGGGAAGGAAAAAGGCCTTTGGTAGAGTACTTTGAGGGTTCAACGAGGACCTGAGAGCTAATTATTCTCCCTTGATTAAACAATCCTTAGACCAGGAGGTTGTGTGAGCCCCTGGGATTGGTGGGTGTTTGTGTCAAGTGGTATCATAGCAGGAAATTAAGCTCTATGAGAAAAAGAATATTCAGAATCATGATGCCAAGAAGATGTACAGAGAGACATGTAGTCAATGCAGCCATGGAAGAGGAAATGAGACAACTTTGTGAAAGTTTGGATGCCATGGATACAACACAAATAAGAACACTCGATGCTAGGGATGTCAGTGAAAGTGAAAATGAATATGTAGAAGCAGAAGAAGTTGTAGGAGAACAAGCAGTAGAGGAGCGACTTTTGAGAGTTGTTGTCAATATGGGAACCAGAGAAAAGATAGAAGTTCTTATGTATGAATGTAATTTAAATGTATAAAAATTGCTTGACTGGATAAGTTCTTTAGACAAGTACTTTGACTATAAGGAAATTGATGATGAGAAGAAGGTAAAGCATGCAGTAACCATATTGAAGGGACATGCAGCTTTATGGTGGGACGAGTTGCAAGCTGACAGAAGGAGTAAAGGTAAGACTAAAATCAAGAGTTGGGATAGAATGGTAGCTAATCTCAAGGATAAATTCATACACAAGGATTATCAGTTAAATCTATTCAAGAAGTTACAGAATCTGAGACATAAAGGTTTGTCGGTGAAAGAGTATACCGAAGAATTTTATAAGTTGGACATAAGAGAAGCACATAGGGATAATGATGAAGAAACAATTGCTAGATACATACATGGATTAAGGTATGAGATCCAGGATGAGATTAGCATGATGAAAATGAGAACTGAGGAAGATTCTTATTAGGTAGCCCTGAAAGCAGAAGAAAATTTGAAAAGGAAATAGAGTCAAAGGAGCATAGGAAAGAGTCCAATAGAGGAAGAGGAACCGTCAGAGAAAATTTCCAGAAGCCCAGAGGAGACGCTAGAAGATATAATAGTCAGATAGAGAGAGGAGGAAGTTCTAGAGGAGGACACTATGGAGGAAGAGATTATTTCCCCAAAGGAAGAGGAAGAGGTAGAGGAGGAGAAGTGAAGTGTTATGTATGTGGAAAAACAAGTCATATGTCTTGAGAATGTCCTCCAAAAAAAACTTAGGAGGTGGAAAAGCTCACATTTCTAAGGCGCAGAAGAAGAATGTGGATATAGAGATGAAGGTAGAAGCAATGGAAGAAGGAATATCACTCATGATGAGGAAATCTTTCGTAAATCCAAAGAAAGAGGTACGAGAACCAATACAAAGGAACAATTTGTTTAGAACTACTTGTAAGACCAGAGATAGGATATGCAAGGTGATCATAGATAGTGGGAATATTGATAACTTGGTATCCATGGAGATGGTGGAAAAGCTAAAGCTGGAGATGAATGCACATATGAATCCGTAGAAGGTGTCGTGGCTGAAAAAATGACATCAAGTCATGGTAAGTCGACAATGTAAGGTTGATTTTAAATAGGTGGTTATAGAGATGAAGTTTTATGTGATGTCATACCTATGAATGTTTTTCATGTTATGTTGGGAAGATCATGGAAATAGGATAGGAATGTCATACATGATGGGAGGAAGAATACTTATACCCTTGAGAAGAATGGGCGTAAGCATATGTTGTTTCCAATAGAAGATAAAGGACTCAAAGAGGAAGCTAGTCTGAGTATACTTCTGATGAGTGGGAAGGAACTCTTAAAGGAAGTTAAGAAAGACCAGGAAATAAAGTTTGTTGTTGTAGGTAAGTCGAGATTCATTCTCACAAACACTTCTATAAATGATTTTCTTGTAGAATTCCAGGAGTTATTAGATGAGTTTGTTGATATTGTGGTAGATGAGTTACCTCACTCTTTACTGCCCATCAGGAGTATCAGTCACCACATTGACCTTATTCCAAGAGCCAGTTTTCCAAACAAAGCAGCATACAGACTAACCCCTCAATAGAATGAAGAGGTCAAGGAGAAAGTCCAAGAGTTTTTTGATAAAGGTTTGATCAGGGAAAGTTTGATCCAGTGTGCAGTACCAACTATGTTGAATTCGAAGAATGATGGAGGTTGGAGAATGTGCACAGATCCTAGAGCCATCAACAAGATAACAATCAGGTATAGATTTCCTTTACCCATAATGGATGATTTGATAGATTGCTTGAATGGAGATAGTTATTTTTCCAAAATAGACTTAAAGAGTGTTTATCATCAGATGAGGATGAGAGAGGGAGATGAATGGAAAACAACATTCAAAACAAATGAAGGATTGTATGAGTGACTTGTTATGTATTTTGGCTTAAAAAATGCACCAAGCATGTTTATGAGGTTGATGAATGAAGTTCTTAAAGATTTTATTGGTAAGTTTGTGATTGTTTATTTAGATGACATCCTAATTTTTAGTAAGACTGAAGAGGAGCATTTGAGACATTTGAAGATGGTTTTGAGAAGGTTACAACATGAGAAGTTGTTGGTAAATTTGAAGAAATGTTCTTTCATGAAAACAGAACTTGCGTATTTGGGGTGCGTAGTCTCTTCAAATGAATTGAAGATGGATCTAGAGAAGGTGAGGGAAATAAGAGAATCACCTTCTCCAAGAAGCATGTTTGAAGTAAGGATTTTTCATGGGTTAGCGAGTTTTTACAGGAATTTCAACAGTGTTTGTGCACCCATATTGGACACCATAAAGAAGGAACATTGATCTTTTAATTGGACAGAAGAATCTAAGAAGGGATTTAGAGAGTTGAAAGAGAAGATAATATAACAACATGTTTTAGTTCTTCCCGATTTTAAGAAGACTTTTCAGGTCAAATGTGATGCAAGTGGAGTAGCCATTGGCGCAGTTTTAAGTCAAGATCATAAGCATGTTTCTTATTTCAGTGAGAAGTTGAATGATGTTAAGAGGAAGTATTCAACATATGACAAGAATTTTATGTTTTAATTCAAGCTTTGAAAAAGTGGAGGTTTTATCTTATCCTGAAGGAGTTTGTTTTGTATACTGACAATTAGGCTTTGCACTTTATAACCAGACAAGAGAAATTGAACCAGAGACATGCCAAATGGGTAGAATTCATGAAGAATTTTACTTTTGTTATTAAGAATATTAGTGGAATCATTAACAAAGTTGCAGATGATTTGAGCAGGAGATGTTTGATCTTGCAGGAATTCCAAGTGGAGACTTTGGGATTTGAACACCTCAATGAGATGTATCAAGAAGACTCGGATTTCATGGAAGCTTATGAAGCATGTGGGAACACTTTTCTAAGAGATAGAAATCAATGGATGGAGTATCTGATCCAAGACGTACTGTTTTTCAAACTTATCCAGTTGTGTATCCCGAAATGATCAATGAGGGAAAATTTGCTAAAGTAGAAACATAGCGGTGGATTGGTTGGACACTTTGGCCATGATAAAACATATGTGCAATTCAGTTCTTCATACTATTGGCCAGGCATGAGGTTTGATGTGAAGAATTTTGTGGACAGATACAGAATATGCCACTATGCTAAAGGAAAGAAGCAAAACACTAGATTGTATCAACCATTGCCTATTTTAGATAGGTCATGGGATGCTATAAGTATGGATTTTGTTCTAGGATTTCCAATAACCCAGAGAGGGAGTGATTCAATCATTGTGGTGGTTGACAAACTTTAAAATATGGCACATTTCATACCGTGTTATAAAACCAGTGATGCTACCCATATAGAAAATTTGTTTTTCAAGGAGATTGTGAGATTACATGGGTTACTAAGGAATATAGTCTCAGACAGACATACTAAACTTGTGGGACACTTTTGGAGGACCTTGTGGAAGAAGTTGGGGACAATTTTGTCTTTCAGTTCAACATATCATCCTCAAATAGATGGATAGACTGAGGTAGTGAATCAAAGTTCATGGAATCTGTTAAAGAGTTTGGTCACTGAACATAAGAGTCAGTGGGATCAAATTCTGCCCCAAGAAGAGTTTTCATATAAAGACTCACTGAATAGGAGTACTGGTAAGATTCCATTCCATATAGTATATGGGATGCATCTAGGAGGAATTTCATAATTGAGAGATTTGGGATGAGATGAATTTTGAAGTGCAGGAGCATAGGATTTCGTTGCAGAAATGCAGAAATTGCATGATCAAATCAAAGGACAACTACAAAATAACAGCCACAAATATAAGAACAGAGTAGACTAGAAAATAAGAGAGGTGAATTTTGAAATTGGAGATCAATTCTTAACACACCTGAGGAAGGAAATATTTTCAAAAGGGAAATATAACAAGTTGAAGATAAAGAAGATAGGACTTTGTAAGATCCTCAGAAAATTATCTACAGATGCTTATGAGATTGAACTGCAAGAGGACATTGGAATATCACCAATATTCAATGTATAAGACTTATACCCTTACATGGTGGATGATATAGAAGGGATAGATGATCGAGAGGAGATTCAGTGGAAGCGACAAATGCCCATAGCAGAGAAGCCACAGATAGAGAATATTTTAGATGAGCGGATTGCTAAGAAAACCAGGAGGAAAGTTTATTATGAGTATTTGGTTGAGTGAAAAGATCATACAGAAGAATATGTCAGTTGGATAACTAAAACTGATATCCAAAAGCATGGAAATACGGTGCAGGAGCTCATGGACAGGAGTCCATAAATAATTTTTTTCCAGAGGAGTATGATGCAGGAGCATCGTCGTCAACATTCAATGAGGCCAAGTGGAGGACAACTCAGCATCCAACCCACACATTCAAATTAGTTTTGATTCTGAGGAGAGCATGTCACTTTAATGTTTTGAAAGTATTGTAATTAAAGGCCCATAATATTTTGAGGCATGAGCCATTGTAAACAATCTAGGAGATTTCAATTTCTTTAATGCTTAAAGGATTGTATAGATCCTGAGCATTGACTCATATATTTATTGTGAATTCTCATTTAATTGTAATAATCCTTAATGGTATGATGCTTTAATTATGATGTGAAAGAACTAGGGTAGTCAGAAGGAAGGTTCGAGAAACCCCTCCATGTATAAATGTATGTAATCTAAGCCAAAATAGGTTGCTGAAGATTATTTTATTTGTTGTTGAGATCATAGTAATTACTACGGAGGAAGAGAGAAGCTAAGAGATGTGGGAACTCTTGTAAATGTTTTCCTGGAGGAATATAATAGAGTATATTTACTTCACATGTCTGAGTTGCTTATCTATGAGTTATTTGGGTAATGTTATGTTATCTATTTTTTGTATTTTTATGAATGTGTGTATATTTCATGGTTGAATGAATGGACCATTGATGTTCTATAAGTTTCAAATGTTTCTCTTATGAAATCTGGGTGAAAGGAGTGCACAGTGGCCACGCAAGGACTGCAAGGGCAGATTCATTTTTAGAATCAATAGCTTAGGAGAGATAGCGTGAATTTCATAGAGTGAGTGAAAGGAGTGAACATATACTCATTTGAGTATAAAATCTCGAAAGATAGACCCGTGCAAGGTGTGCATAGGGCCAACACTTAGTGAAGTTTTGAAAAAGTCTTAAGGTGGGAAAGTGCAAGGAGTGTGCATGAGATTTTATAAGTCTCGAGCTTAGGAGGAGTACCAAAAAATGTGCACCAAATCCTACGTCCTTCAAAGTCAACAAATCTCAGGAAGGATAGCGAGATTCAGTTCTCAAAGGGGAGAATTTATTTTGTTTGGAGGACGAGAGGAAGAGATCTGTTCAAAGGGGACCATAGGTTTTTACGACTATCAGATCTGGAGAAAGAGTGTGAGTGTTGACCCCTTTAAGTCCTTCATACTTTGCGAATTCATAGATGTGTAGGTGTGTGTTTTGAAGGAGGAGAGTTTCTCGAAGTCCTAGGATCCAGAGTTAATCTAGACCGTTAGTAAATGAGGACATCTGTCTACAGATCAAGCGTAGTCTGAAAGTCTGACTATCCGGAGAAATTGAAGAGTTATTGCAACAGTGAGTAGAACTCTTGAAGCTCTGAATCCTGGAGTAGATCCTGACCATTGGCATCAGAACCACATGTCATCATATTGCTAGTAGTTCGGAAATGTAACACACCTGATCCCTAAGTACACTTTTTAGGGACGGGGCATCAAAATTTTTCTTTCCTTAATCATCTTGAATACTCCCCCTAGGATCTCTGGCCTCTTCTTATCATCAAGAGTTATCTAACAACTGCTACCCTTCTCGAATCCGAGCTCTGGATTGGGAGTTATGCCCTTCCAAAACTCTTCAGGCGTTATTGATCAAGGGCCACGTGGGTTCATCTCATTCATACCATCCCAAGTTCCTCAAAGTCCTGGATCTTCCCATCACTCCTACATCTATGGTGGAAATCCATCCATTGTTAAATACATCGATGAAATTTCATCCTCGTTTAACATATAGGTTTACGATAATTTGACGTTCGATGCTTCGACGTTGAATGCCCCTTTTTTTTTTACGCGCATATCCTTCGGAGTCTCAAAGCCCCAGGGTCCTACCACATGGTTTCGTTGTTTGACCCATTTGACTTATTCGATACACCACCCCAAACCTCTGGAGTTTTTAATTCTTGAACTCCTTAAGGGTCCAGACTTACACGTGGCGTCGCATTAAACGTAGAGGCAGGAATAGGTGGATTCGGGCCTTCGGTCAAATTAACCCCAGCATCCCAAATTTCCCAAAGTCTCGAACTCTCGGTACCCCGATTATTCCACCATATTTTGGCCAAGCAAGTATGCACTAGAGGGATGACACACGGCAAGGTTAGAGATGACACATGGCCCCATCAAGGGGTGACACATGTCACTTTATAATGGGCACATAGATTCCATGAAAATCATGAATCGAGGTGACACGTGGCATGTCGAACATGGGTCCACATCACCTCGGGTGACATCATCATGCCACGTCACTCCAGAAATGACATCCTTCCAACACCCCTTATATCCCACGCTCGAGATGTGTCCACGTATATTCATAGATCTACGACCTCCATTGCTTCACAACTTTAGCATTTGAGGGATCCGTTGTGTAACTTCCTCTTTTCTCCTGGAGTGGTCAGCATCAGGCTGACCACGGTCTATATCCGACGGTCAGGAGGGATCCCGAAGCATCCTTAGATATACATCTCTTATCACTTTACGAGTTCGATGTTCGGGGGTTCTACCCGCTTAACACTCCCTTTCTCCCAGAGTGGTCAACGTCGGACTGACCGCAACATAGATCCAACAGTCATGGGAGATCCCGAAGTGTCCCTGGATCTACGGTCCACGTCACTTCACAAGTTCAGCGTTAGGTGGTTCCTTCAACTTAACACTCATTTTCACTCAGAGTAGTCAATGTCGGACTGACTATGACATAGATCCAATGTTCAGGGAAGATCTTGAATTTTCTCGATTCTATAGTTATCATCACTTTGCAATAGGGAAGTGGATCAGGTTTTAATGATGTGATAGATCCCACAGTCACGATTAATGAAACCGTCGAATGTCGGTCAACCTCACTAGTAACCGTAACAACAGATTTCCCTCATTTGGTTTGAGAGTGGTAAGGCCATAACATCTCGAAGCTCCAAACTCCTGGAGTTACGAAGCCAGAATAGCTTCACTCCTTTCAGACCTAGCGAAGGGTTCCAAGGTCTCGGTCATATGGATTCTCTGACAAGCCTCGAGGTTGTATGCTATACTCTTAGCCATTATTTGGTAAGGGATATGTACATGAGCACTTGGTCACACAGACAGATGGTTTGAAGGAGGCGCCCTCCCTCCACAGAGATCGAATTTAGTAATCCTGTGAAGGTGAATTCGAGGGGTCGACGGGACTGAAGTATTTCAACTAAATCTACCCTGACTCTTGCATTACAAAGTAAATCCTTGGGAAAAAATCCCTTAAGGAATTTCCAACCAATACAGAGATCGTAATATTATTCTCAAATTCCTCTGAAAACCCATGCCTGATAGTTCTCTTGCTGCTAAGCAGAGGCAAACATAAACCATGCAAATACAGGGGCTCATAGAAAAATAGTAACAATTTCTAATGATTAATCACACAATGTAAAATTTAATCAAGAAACTAGATCGTGAAGAAACTGTTGAGAGGGGTCTTGTTTCCACCCAACCGTAGGCATTGTTAGCACTCGGGAATTTCTTTAGGTTGTATCAAAGAAAACCCCAAGGTAATTGTTTCAACCAACTTTGGATTGTATTCTGTCCTATACAACCAGAGAGGGCTCTCACATATGTCTAATGATTGGTAGTAACTCAAAGGATTCATCAATAAATGCACAGAGGTCATATTTTGCAATATGACAGGTTTGTTTTTGTTTTTAAAAGGGTTGTTAGGACAAGCAAGGAAAAGGTACGATTGGGCAATGGAGTGAAGACCTGAATTTCAATGTTTTTACAGTCAACAGCTGGTTGGTTTCTTTCTATAGATTCGAGGCAAAATAGGCTCTATGCTCAACAAATAAATGATATGAGATGAGAGATGGAAAAGAGAAGAAATCCCACTACACTACAAGCATCAATCAATGGATGAATCTCTAGAGTACCTTTAGAATAAAGGACCCACAGATTAATTACTAAACAAAGCATCAAATGAAGATGAATTCTGTAAAAGTAACCGTTAACACATAACAAGCATCATCAATGTGAAAGGAGAATCAAAAATAGATGAATTCCTACCACTTACTCTCAGACAATGATAGAAGAAAAACATAATCATGGAAATGATATACAAGAAACATATATTGAACATAAAAACTGTGATGAATCTCAAATTTCAGAAAGAGGAAACTTTTGCATTAACTTCAATGAAATAAACAAGTCGTGATCCCCCAAGGGTCCAACCCTTCTCTACTATCATACCATGAAATATATATCACTATAGGTCCTTTACAACTCACCATTTCGAAATCCAACCCATTTCCCAAAATAGAAACTGTTACAAATAGAAATGACATGTTTTAACTGATTTCCTACTTTTCAAGAGGCCAAATTATGAAAAATAGGCTTCAAAATGCCACTTGTAATTCTCAAAATGTAATAGATGTGTAAAATATGAGAACATTTTTTGTAGGTAATCTTGTTCTAAAGAAAAATCTCTCTCAGTTTCTTGAAATACATCTCCAGCTGGCCGGAATACATGTCGCAAAAACATGTCTCAAACAGAAAATCATGAAAACTAAAAAATAGGTCTCAGAGACTTCATAGAATATCCAAATCCGTGACACCGTTTGCAAATCGGAGAGAGGTTTTTATTATCTGGATTGTCCTCGACAAAAACCTCTCGGGGATTTTCAAAATTACTCTCCAGTTGGTCATAAATTGATCTTTAAGTTTACCACTAAACCAATCATTTATGCAGCGTGCCCTGTGGCCTGTGCTCAGAAAAATCCTCTGCGCGATGGCATCCTCTGTGCGATATCATCCTCTACGCAAAAACATAATTTACGCGATGAATTCCTCTGTGCGACAACATCCTTTGCACGACAGCATCCTCTGCGCGACAACATCCTTTGTGCGATGAAATCCTCTACGTGACAGCATCCTCTATGCAACAACATCCTTTGCGCGATGAAATCCTCTACGCGACAGCATCCTCTACGCAACAACATCCTTTGCGTGACAACATCCTTTGCGCGATGAAATCCTCTGTGTAGTGCGCAGTTGCAAATGGAAATGGAAATAATAAATGATAAATCTTCCTTTTGAAACCGACCCTTGGAGATGTTAGATGATACCAGGCATCAAAACAATATTGATGCTAACATGCATGACTTTGCAAACTGCTGAAAAGCCTCTAAACTTAGTTATGAAAATCATGGTGCTAACAAGTACAACAACTCCTGAACGGATTTATTTTTTACCACCCCCTAGCTAGATCATGATGCCTTGAGAGAGACTCTTCCTTGTTGTTTAGCGACAGTTAGGGACGAAGGCTACTCTCCTCCTCCCACGGGAACTTGGAAAAATGATTTTCTCTCTACCAAGAAAGGGGGCTTGCAATGAGTACTTCCACAGTCACTCATATTTTCTACAAGCCCATTTATCAACTTGGACTGAAAATGCTACCAGCAACTTCTTTCACCCAAAACGAGATTGTTTTTTAGTTCTCTTCAGAACCCTCGAGTTGCACACGTTCTTCTCCTTCAGGAAGAATAGTCTCTCAACTCATCCCCTCTGCCCACAGAATCCCCTTTTTACTTTCCTTCCTCAACAAGATTGTGTGGGTTTGAAACCCCAGCTCATAATTAGGTTAGGAAGTCTTTCATATGGGTACTCTACCCACCTCCTCATTAACTCTTGAGGAGGACTTCCCAACTACCATCCTGATTGATAATTTATTTCTAGGTCAAAGGATTGCTTTGGGTCTAAGTAATTTAAATCCAGTAAGGTACTGGTCTGGTGGGGTTCATCTCAACCATTGGTGGTTCCCCTCACCATCTCTCTCATAGCATCATGATCTACCTTTGCAAACCCCCTTTAGCAGTTATGCAACACTAACCATTTAATTAATTAATAATAGAAATACATGCATTACCTTTTATAACAAAAAGGTTCATCAAATCCAACATTCACACATATTCAGTCTACCACAGTCTTTTGGAAAATTATAGTTATATTTACAAGTTGGGGGAAACAGGGGTGTTACAATCCCCTCCCCATTAAAGGAACATTGTCCTTGATATTCTACCTATCGATGTGCTATGTATGTACAAAAGTAAACAAAAATGGGTATGCATGTTTCATGGCATCCTCCATTTCTCATGTAGCTTCATCTGGACCAAAGTGTTTCCACTGCATATTGACGTGTGCAATGGTTTTGTTCATGGGTGAGATTTTATTCCTTTCTATTATGCATTGTGGCTTTGGCAGGAATTCTCCCTCTGGTTCCACTTGAATCACATACCAATCAATTATATGATTAGAATCATGTACATATTTCTTCAATAATGAAACATGGAAAACATTATGTGTCTTCACTATGGGAGGAAGTGCTATTCTATATGCTACATGTCCCACTCTATCCAAAATTTCAAAGGGTCCACAATACCGAGGTGCCAACTTGGCACAATCTCCCATTCTTAAGGAACTTTTCTAGGGCCTAACTTAGAGATACACATGATCCCCTGCTTTGAACTCTTTGAGTCATTTTTCTATCTGGATAGCTTTTCTGTCTATTTTGAGCTATTTTCATATTATGTTTTATTTGAATTACTTGTTGTTCCATTTAATTTAGCATATCTGGCCCGAATGTGATTATGTCTACTAGGTTATTCCAGTTGATTGGAATATTGCATTGTCTACCATAGAGGGTCGCAAAAGGGCTCATCTTCAATGAATCTTGATATCGATTTTTATAAGAAAAATATATCAATGGTAGGTAGTCTTCCCACTTATTGGTATGATGCATTGCAAGCATCCTTAATGTGTCCTCTAACACTTGGTTTACCCTCTCTGTCTGCCCATCATTTTGAGGGTGATAGGTTGTACTAAATAGAAATTTAGCTTCAAAACCAACAAATGAGAACAGAAAGATTGAAGTAAATTTTTGTATCTTGATGGGATATGATTTCTTTAGGCCAAGCCATGCTGGGTCTTTCCTTCATGAAAATACTAGAAATATCTATTGCCTTACAATTAGATTTGTGAGGATAAAGTGAGCATCGCTTGGCAGCTTGTCCATGTTCACAGGGTGGTGAGGTTCACTCAAGATCCTTGATAAGCTATAACTAAACACAGGCAGCACCTCTGAAGTGAATCTGCAGTCTCACCGAAGTAGATATGGGGGTTGTAGGGGCAGAGATGTCTACAGAAAGCGAGGGGAATATCAAGTGGATCTTAACACAATACAGCGCAGTATACCTAGCTCACTTCTCACTAAAATCTACTCCACATTCTATAGATCCGATCTAATACAATAATGCAATATAGTATATCAAAGACAGAGATAACTGGCCCTTTCGGCAACACCTACGAAGTAGATGCAGTCTCACCCGAAGTAGATATGGGGGGGTTGTAGGACAGAGATGTCTACAAACAGGGGAATATCAAGTGGATCTTAACACAATACAACGCAGTATACCTAGCTCACTTCTCACTAAAATCTACTCCACATTCTATAGATCTGATCTAATACAATAATGCAATAACAGTATATCAAAGACAAAGATAAAGCATCAATCATACACACATCACACCAGATATATGTGGTTCACCCTCTCCCTAGGAATACATCCACAAAATTGCACTTATGATATATTAAGGTAAAGCTTACAGTTCTTGTTTGCGCTCTCTGCTAACAGATCTTCTTCTTCTTCTCTCTTTCTCTCCCTCTCCTACGCACCCAGCTATAGGACTTGATCTTCACACCTAGATGAATATCTTACAATGCCAAAAGGCTCTTACTCTCAGCACTTCTCTCACTCACAATACAATATTCTCTCAATGAACAACAATCAATAACAATGCTCAATAACAGTATCGACCCGACCTAGGTCCTCTCGACCTATATTTATACAATATAGTCCCTCACCGACAGCCTTAGGTCGAGACCTAGGTGCCCAAACCCTAGATATACAAACCTTAGGTGTCTAAAACCCTAGGTCAACTTGACCCTCTTTTACCGGGCTTCGCCAGCCTATCTCTCCTTTC
>SNQJ01S0004319.1:41308-52688 GCA_010110895.2 Picea sitchensis
CCTCTGGGTCCTTTGAAAAAGTATCTCTCGGCTTGGCTATATGATTCTACTCTGTCAACAACGAATTTGGTGATATACCCTCCAATGGTACTATCAAACCAATGATCTACTGCTCTAGATATAGCGTTGTCGACTCTTTTAACCTTTTGGATCAGCGTCGGTGTCCAAACCACAGGGGGTCTAGATCTGATCTCGAACTAGGTATCAACTAACCTATCCAACTACTCAAACAACTCCTGATGGATTCCTCCAAATAAGATCTCGTGGATGTTGGTGAAAATGTATCTTTGTAGCCAATCTTTAGTACTCAGCTTAGGGTTCTTGTTTTGGGCTTCAGAAAAGTCCCTCTCTTGATATTCTATCCACTTTTGAATCTCTGTCTTCAATGGGAACTACCTTGGCATTCCCTCATGAAGATTCTCATCCTGGAAACAGAACCATTTGTTGGCACAGGGGCAAACCCAAGGTTCACTCCAAGAGCGCACCAACAAGCCCTAACTACTAGCCCTTTCGGAAACACCTGTGAAGCAGATGCAGTCTCACCCGAAGTAGCTATGGGGGGGTTGCAAAACAGAGGTGTCTAACACCAAGGGAATATCAAGTGGATCTTAACATAATACATCGCAGTATACCTAGCTCACTTATCACTAAAATCTACTCCACATTCTATAGATCTGATCTAATACAATAGTGCAATAACAGTGTATGAAAGACAAAGATAAAGCATCAATCATACACACATTACACCAAATATACATGGTTCACCGTCTCCCTAAGGCTACATCCACAGAATTGTGCTTATGATATATTAAGGTAAAGCTTACAGTTCTTGTCTGCGCTCTATGCTAGCATATATTCTTCTTCTTCTCTCTTTCTCTCCCCCTCCTGTGCACCCATCTACAGGACTTGATCTTCGCACCCATCTGAAGATATTACAATGTCAGAAGGCTCTTACTCTCAGAACTTCTCTCACCCACAATACAATATTCTCTCAATGAACAAAAATCAATAACAATGCTCAACAACAGTACCGACCCGACCTAGGTCCTCTCGACCTCTATTTATACAATATAGTCCCTCACCGACAACCTTAGGTCGAGACTTAAGTGTCAAAACCCTAGATGTAAAAACCCTAGGTGTCTAAAACCCTAGGTCAACTTGACCCTCTTTTCCCGGGCTTCGCCAGCCTGTCTCTCCTTTCTTCCCGCGCGGTGCTAACGGTGGATTGTCCCGCTATCTGAGTTGTCCTCAATCCATATACCTTGCGTATCTGTCATCCTTGATCTCCTCATCCAACTGCTAGCTTTCTTGGGCTTTGCTCCTTCTTTTCTTCTCTTTTTCTTACTTCGACCCAATAACAGTCACTATGTCTCCTGCGAAGTTCACATTTTACCTCTTATTCCTTGATCTTCGCTTGATTCCATACCCAAGGGCCAATAGTCCACAACTACCATGATGACATCATTATGTTTGGTTTATTTTGGTAACCCTGTGATGAAATCCATGGAGATGGTTACCCATTTTCATTTTGGGATTGGTAGGGGTTGCAACAGGCCTGCTGGATGTCAGTGTTCTGCCTTAACCTGCTAATATTCTAGACACTTAGCTAAGTAATCAGCTATGTCATTTTTCAGCCTGGGCCAATAAAATAGTTTCCTAGTGGCTGTGATCATTTTCTGATAAACATGATGTCTGGTATATGGTATTTTGTGTAGTTCATCCATTATGAACCTCTTCAAGTCGTCACAATTTGAAATATACAACCTACTTTTTTAAGTTAGCAGACCATCATTCAACAATTGATAACCCTCATACTTCAGCCATGTGGGCTCTTTCTCTAAGTATGATTTCACAGTCTTGAAAAATGCATATGTTTCTTGTGCACTTTTGACTCTCTCTTTGACATTTGATTCACATGTGCTTATAGTTTCCAAGTGAATCACTTGCATACTTCTACCAAGGGCTTCAGCCAACCTATTTTATTTTCCTTTGATATGTTTGATTTCAAAATCAAAATCACTAAGGAGATCCATCCATCTGGCTTGTCTAGCATTGAGTTTTGGTTGATCAAACAAGTATCTCAACCCACGATGGTATGTCATAAGCACAAATATGCTACCTAGGAGTTAATGCCTCCACATTTTTAAAGCAACAACTATGGAAGCCAATTCTAGATTGTGGGTCACATAATTGATTTCATGCTCATTCAATTTTCTAGATTCATAGCAAATCATATGTCCTTCTTGCTTAAGGACTCCTTCAATCCCTTGCTTGTAGGCATTTGTACACACTAGGAAGTCCGTGTTTGGGTCTTCAATCTTCAGCATATGTGCATTGGTTGGAAGTTATTTAAGCTCTTGAAATCTTTCTTCACATTCTGTTGTCCAAATGAATTTAACTCCCTTTTTCTAAAGGGGGGTGATTGGGAAACCGATCTTCGAAAATCCTTTTATGAACTTTCTATAGTATCATGTTAGGCCCATAAAGGATCTGATATCAAATACATCCTTTGGGGTAGGCCAATCCATAGTGGATTTGATCTTGTCAAGATCAACTACCACTCCTTCTTTTGGAATAACATGGCCTAAGTAATGGACTTGTTTTTGGGAAAAGTCACACTTACTAAACTTAGCATAGAGTTGGTGTTCTCTTAGTACTTGAAGTTCTTAGCGTCAGAAGTCACTCCTGGATTGTAGCAGGAGCAGAGCCTGACGCCCATCAGTTTTATGTCACGATTTTTTTAATGGTGTGATCATATGGATAGAGACTCAAGAAGATATCGCTCTAACTCAGAAAACCAGGCTAGGTATGTAGAAAACAAGGGAGGTCTTGATCCAACTTCCGTCAGTAAGCTGAGTATAAAATGGGTAGATGGAAGACTTGGTGAGAAGAGTGAGCAAGATTACCTCGGGCATTAGGCCTTCGACAGCTTGAGGAGGAAAAACTCAAAAAACAAGATCCTCTTGGTCCAAAGTTTCAAGGAACTGAGAGGTGACTCGACTGGATCCTCCAATTCCGAGCCATTTCAGCGTTGAGAAAACACAAGAACTGATTAGAAGCATTGCGACTATTACAGTGACCCAACCTACATCATCCTATAATAGCGCAACTCGACTGGATCCTCCAATTCTGAGCTGTTCTAATACAGTATGAACAAAGACATGGAAAGAAGCTGACATTCAGAAGGCAAGAAGTCTCAGATGTTAATACATAACCAGAATAACCAGTGCTTCGTTAAAGCTTTTACAATCGGGAGCCTTGCTCAACCATCGATCCTTCAAAAAATGTCAAAACTAAGTACATATACTCCCAAAAATTTTCCCAACAGAGGCGTCTTAGAATTTCAGGATGGGGCGTCTCTTCAATCAAATCTGACCTGCAATCCTCTTTCATACGCCATCTTAACTCTGCATGGCTCATGCTAAGGGGTAGTTGAGCCCTTAAATGTTGAATTAGCATGCGCAGGCTTCCCTAGTGAGTCAAGGACTCGGCATGGATTCTGTGGAAAAAACCAATATAGAGGACTGTCTCGGGCAGACGTCCTCCCGAGACATCCATACCGTGCAATTAATGAGTGAGGCGAGGTTTCAACCACCCTCTCTCTTCTTCATTTACTCCAAGCAGGTATTAGGGTTGAGATCAAGTTGAACTAGTACCTAGAGAACACGGTGATCCCTTCTGCATCTAAACCCGACGCTTCGGCCCTTTGCACAGCTCTTTCTATCACCCCCAAGAGCCTACGGGTTGTGACCCTGTGCCTATCTTCAAAGGCGCTTTCGGCGTTTCAAGGTTCGTGGATAGGAAGAAGCTGATCCTTGCTCTTCAAAGTCGCGATGGAAGAAATGTCGAGAGGGCCTAATTGGGTGCCACACGTCCCTCTCTGATCTGACGGTCCTGAACTAATTTGGCGATACTGTGGGCCCCAGTCTCAGACGCCTTCGGCACTTCACATCTTGCGGATGGGAGGGAGCTACTCCTTGTCCTTCGAAGTCGTGATGAACGAAAAGGCAAAGAGCCTAATCGCGCATCACGTGTCCCTTTTGGATGGACGGCTGAGATCGCTTTCGACGCTTTGGGACCCGCCTTTCCAAACGATAAACATTAGTGCCCCTTCTCCAAGCCTGCTCCTTTGTGACCAGGCACCAAAACTATGGGCCCGACTCTGGGCGCTTTCGGCGCTTCGGGGTTCGGGGTTTCGAGATGTGAGATGACGAGGAACCTTTATCCTTCGAACTCTTGAATGCTGATATGCCAACGTGACTAGATCTTGTGCCACGCGTCACTGGATTGGATGGCCCAGATTTTGTCTTGAAATATAGGTGTTATCTCTGGCGCTATATCTCGGGTAACTTGGCAGCCCCGCAAACCCGATGACCATCGATCTACTCTATAGATGGATATTTTCCGTTGAAATCAGAATGCTCGCTCGCCTGCTTGCATTTTCCATCCGAAATGGATTTTTGTGCGTTTCTTATTGCGCTCATGGTTGTGACCTTGGACTAGAACGCATTTTATGGGTTTTCAAACCCCATTTCTTCGCATTTTACGTCAAGGATTTGAAATCGGGGAAAAGCACCCCGCTTGCAAGAATTGGTGCTAACATTAGGCTCCATGGGGGATAGAGTCGTCCATGTGATGCTCTAAGAACTCATTTTGCAGTTTCAGTGCCTTGTTGTTGGGCTATGGAGTCAAGCTCAAACCTCCTACTGAGCAATATATGTTGAAAAGTAAAAAACCAAACAAACTAAACATAGGCGCTCCAAGGAGCTTATTTATGTACAGTCCTAAACTAATAAAATCATTTACATGGGGCTAGGTGAAATAAAACTTCCACCATATCCATCCAAGCAGCTTCCTGAATAGAAGCTCCTTCCTTCTACCGATGGTCACCAGCAGATGATGTAACTGTGATAGAAGAACGGCTACACTCTTCAACTTCTCCTCACAGGCTGAAGTTGATATGAAATAGGGTGGATCCAAGGCATAAAGGACATCCCACTCCATGTATTTGCTGACAGGGTCATAGAATGAGTGGCGAATTTCAGAAAATGGGTGGCAGGCAGCCTCCTCTGCTACAGAGTTGCTCACATGTGGTTGAATATCTCTGATAAGCACAGGTGAGTGGACGACTGACATAGGCTTGCTGTTCTCAGGTGGTGGTTGCTCACTGACTGGCTCTGGAATGAAATATGTGCTCATCTGCTCTTCTGGTTCCTTTTCCTCTTCTTCTTGGCTTCCCCCCATATCAGATTTGTATTCATCATAAATGGGAACCAAGGGATGGCTCTGCTCACTGTCATGTTGGTCAGTTTCTTTATAGTGATCAAATGTAGGATAATATTGTTGCTCATCATCACTATAACATTCACCAAAAAAGGGTTGACCCTTATCCCTGTGATCTTCTTCCAGACTCGTGGTCCCGTCAAAAATATTCGTTTCAGGGACAGTGGGACCTATTGTTTCTGGCTGCTCATACATAATCTTTTTCTCTTTAATCCTAGGTAAAAATATATCATGAGAAACCCCCTAGAGGAAAAGAGAAAAATCCTCTTCCACAACTAACCCCTCTTTAAAAATGAGAAGGTCTTTGTCATCATAAGCAAGGCTGCTAGGAACATCTGCTTCAACCCAATACCCAGGTGAGCCATTTACTATAGACCACATCTGCTCTATAAGCTCATAATTTTCACAAGAGGCATATTGATCTTTATGAACATCTAAAAGAACAGGTGCATCTGAAATAATGTCAGATGCTTCCATTCTAGGGCTAACACAATTAATATCATTCAACACCTCTATTTTTTCATGGAAAATGCTTTCCTCCACAGTAAAAGCTTTATCATGGACATGGTCTTCAGGGCCAGCAGAGGCTTCATGAAGCAAAGAAAACTCCTCACAACAATTTTCATACAAATAATCAGCTGGATAGTAATCTTTACAAAATGAATTGAAAGTTGTATGAAAATCTGTCAAAGAATGGATACTTGCAGTGGGAAGAGATCGACACCAATCAAGAGCATCTCCCTTTAATGAATACCTGAAGAGCTTAATCTGGACATCTTCATGCATGATATTAAGTCGATGAATAACCTCATGAAAGTCCAATAAATGCTCAGCTGGCACCTCCGAACTCTTTGCGTGAAATTCAGGGAGGAAATTTTCCCATATGTCTCTATCAGGAAGTGCATTAGGAAAACCAACTATCTGGGAAAAGTCACAGAAAGCCAACCTTTGAGCTAATATTTTCTCCATATCGAACCAATGGAGTCGTTGATTGATCCTTGAATCATGGAGTCGCCAAGTGAAATATTTACATCTTTGACTGTGCCTGGTCCTTGTTCACCATCAAAGGCCAGATCTTAACGTTTTCGTTACCCCAAGAAGCTTCTCAGGCTGAGAAAGCAGTTGCTGAGACCTTCTCAAGAAATCTCCTCTGGGTCATCTTTCAGGCGTGCTAAAGTAGCCACAACTGAAACAGTGATGTGGAAACCTTGGAGTCGCCAGGTGAATAGTAGAAATCTTTAAGGGCTCTGATGCCTGATGCACCTTCAGAATCAGAGGCTTAATGTCATTCAATCCTGAGGAAAATTTTCAACTTCGTCCCCGGCAACGGTGCCAGAAATGTTAGCGTCATAAGTCACTCCTGGATTGCAGCAGGAAAAGAGCCTGACCCCCATCATTTTTATGTCACGATTTTTTTAATGGGGTGATCATATGGATAGAGACTCAAGAAGATATCGCTCTAACTCAGAAAACCGGGCTAGGTATGTAGAAAACAAGGGAGGTCTTGATCCAACTTCCGTCAGTAAGCTGAGTATAAAATGGGTACATGGAAGACTTGGTGAGAAGAGTGAGAAAGATTACCTCGGGCATCAGGCCTTCGGAAGCTTGAGGAGGAAAAACTCAGAAAACAAGATCCTCTTGGTCCAAACTTTCAAGGAACTGAGAGGTGACTCGACTGGATCTTCCAATTCTAATCCATTTCAGCGTTGAGAAAACACAAGAACTGATTAGAAGCATTGCGACTATTATAGTGATCCAACCTACATCATCCTATAATAGCGCAACTCGACTGAATCCTCCAATTCCGAGTTGTTCTAATACAGTGTGAACAAAGACATGGAAAGAAGCTGACATTCATAAGGCAATAAGTCTCAGATGTTAATACATAACCAGAATAACCAGTGCTTCATTAAATCTTTTACAATCGGGATCCTTGCTCAACCATCGATCCTTCAAAAAATGTCAAAACTAAGTACATATACTCCCAAACATCTGCCCAACAGAGGCGTCTTAGACTTTCAGGATGGGGCGTCTCTTCAATCAAATATGACCTGCACTCCTCTGTCATACGCCATCTTAACTCTGCATGGCTCATGCTAAGGGGTAGTTGAGCCCTTAAATGCTGAATTGGCGTGCGCAGGCTTCCCTAGTGAGTCGAGGAATCGGCATGGCTTCTATGGAAAAAACCAATACAGAGGACCGTCTCGGGCAGACTTCCTACCAGGACATCCATACCTTGCAATTAAAGATTGAGGCGAGGTTTCAACCACCCTCTCTCTTCTTCATTTACTCCGAGCAGGTATCAGGGTTGAGATCAAGTTGAACTGGTACCTGGAGAACACGGTGATCCCTTCTGCAGCTAAACCCGATGCTTCGGCCCTTTGCGCAGCTCTTTCTATCGCCCCCAAGAAACTACGAGTTGTGACCCTGTGCCTATCTTCAAAGGTGCTTTCAGCGTTTCGGGGTTCGTGGATAGGAACAATTTGATCCTTTCTCTTCAAAGTCGCTATGGGCGAAATGTCGAGAGGGCCTAATTGGGCGCCACACGTCCCTCTCTAATTTGACGGTCCTGAACTAATTCGGTGATACTGTGGGCCCCAGTCTCAAATGCCTTCGGCACTTCGCGTCTCGCGAATGGGAGGGAGCTACTCCTTGTGCTTCGAAGTCGTGATGGGTGAAAAGGCGAAGAGCCTAATCGCGCACCATGTGTCCCTTTTGGATGGATGGCTGAGATTTCTTTCGACGCTTTGGGACCCGCCTTGCCAAATGATAAACGTTAGTGCCCCTTCTCCAAGCCTGCTCCTTTGTGACCAGGCGCCAAAACTGTGGGCCCGACTCTGGGCACTCTCGGGGCTTCGGGGTTCGGGGTTTCGAGATGTGAGATGACGAGGAACCTTTACCCTTCGAACTCTCAAATGTCGATATGTCGACGTGACTAGATCTTGCGCCACACGTCACTGGATTGGACGACCCAGATTTTGTCTTGAAATGTAGAAGTTATCTCTGGCGCTATATCTCGGGTAACTTGGCAGCCCCGCAAACCCGATGACCGTCGATCTACTCTATAGATGGATCTTTGTCATTGAAATCAGACTACTCGTTCGCCTGCTTGCATTTTCCATCCGAAATGGATTTTTGTGCGTTGCTTATTGCGCTCATGGCTATGACCTTGGACTAGAACGCATTTGATGGGTTTTCAAACCCCATTTCTTCGCATTTTACGTCAAGGGTTTGAAATCGGGGAAAAGCACCCCGCTTACAAGAATTGGTGCTAACAGAAGCATTAACTTGAGATGTTATTCATGTTCATCCCTAATATTAGAATATATTAGGATATCATCAATGAAAACCAACACAAATCTATCCAAGAACTTACTGAGTACATTATTCATTAAGTACATAAAAGTGGTTGGTGCATTGGTAAGCCCAAATTGCACCACCACAAATTCATAGTGCCCATATCTTGTCCTAAAGGTTGTTTTGTGGATGTATTCATCCTTAATTTGGACTTGATGGTATCCATACCTCAATTCAATCTTAGAGAAAACTTTAGCACCCCTTAATTGGTCAAACAAGTCATCGATCCTTGGCAAGGGATACTTATTCTTAATGGTCATCTTATTAAATTGTCTATAGTCTATGCATAACCTGAGTGTGTAATTATTATTTTTCACAAACAAGGTTGGTGCTCCCCATGAAGACACACTAAGCCGAACGTAGCCTTTGTCCAACATCTCATTTAGTTGTATTTTGAGCTCAACTAGCTTTGGTGTACTCATTATATAGGGTGTTCTAGACACTGGCACCGCTCGTGGTACAAGTTATATTGAAAATTCAATATCCCTTCTTGGAGGTACACCTAGTACCTCTTCTGAAAACACATCTTTATACTCTCTTAATATGAAATGGTCCTCTAGGCTTGGTTTATTATTTTCAACAGAGTTCAACACGTGTATTGCATACAAAGGACATCCTTTTCTTCAATACTTCTTCACTTGAAAGGAGGATATTTGTCTCACTGAGATAGGATTTTGAATCCCTTGTAGGGTTATTTTTCTCCCTTCTTCATCTTCACACTCCAAAGTTTTGTTGTAACAGTCCAACTTGGTTTTATGGGAAACCAACCAGTCCATGCCAATCAGCAGGTCATAGGATCCTAAAGGGAGCATGTTTAGGGTTGCTCGGGTGGGTAATCCATACATAATGAATTGGCATGCTGGTATGACATATGTTACTTTTCTTTTGGTTCCAGTGGCTAGTTGTACCAACCATGATTTAGCATGTTTAACTTGTTGCAATTTACATTTTTCAATAGTTTGAGGGGCAACATAACTCAAATTAGAACCAGGGTCAATTAAAATGGAAACTAGATGGTTGGAAATCATACCTTCCATCTCCACCACTAAAGCTTGGTGGTCAACTTGTTTATTATCCAAGGCTACATACATTTGTGGCATGCTCCTAACCACATCATTGACTGTGGTAGCCTCTTGGATGTTGTAGACCCTCCTATTATTCTATTTCCTATGTGGAAATCCCCTTAATAGATGTTCTTCTCCACAAGCCCAATATTTCAAGGGTTCTCTATTTGTGTTATCAGTCTTACCTGGGGCTGCTCCAAAGGGTTTATTACCACTCTGATATGGGAAATTCAGTTAATATACACTTTTAGTAGGAAGGCTCATCTTAGACCTTTTCCCATGGTTCTTAAATATTGAGGATTTAAACCCCTTCTTCCTTAATCCCGAATTACTTTTATTCTTCCAGTCCTTAAGAGCTTTTGTCTTGTCCACTAATAAATCTTTGCATTTTACCTTTTCATCCTTTATGTAGGGCACATACCTTATCAGATCAAGACATTTTTTGATATATTCATCTATTGTGAGTTGTTCCAGCTTGAGTTCATAGAACTCCTTGGTCTTCCCATCAAAGTATTTCTCTGACAGATACTTCTTCTTGAAGTATTTCTCAAATTGTTTCCATGACAAGTCCTTCTCATGGATTCCTTTCACATTACTAAGGTCCTCCCAAAATAGAGGCCTTTCCATTCAGGTTGGAAACGGTTATTCAAGACTTCAAGTTTTCAGAGTAGTCATGGAATCTGGAGTGCTTCTTCAAGCCTAGTATCCAAACTTATGCTTCTTCCCCCTTCTTAATTTCTCCATCGAAACTGGGTGGTTTGGATTTGTTGAAATCTTTAGGGTCATGGATCTTGGAATGTTTCCTCTTCTTTCTTTTCCTCTAGGAAAGTGAACTATTTTTGCTACTAGAAGATTTCTTGGAGTTGTCAGTTTCCCCACCAAAGGATTCTACCCTTGAATGTCTCTTGGCTCCATGTTGGGCCTTCTTTGAGGTGCTCCTCCTTGTGTGGCCACTTTTAGGACCATGCTTTCATATTTCACGTGGACTTGTAGTTTTCTTAGTATGATGGTTTTCCACATGACTGAATATTGGTCCATGTTGTAGCTACCTTTGTATATATGATAGGATTTGCAGTAGGACTGCGTTAATTTCAGTTTTTTTTTCCTGTTATTTTATCAACCTTTCATTGTCATCCTTACAACTCTGTAATTCCTCCATATGGATTCTTACGGTTTCGGCCAAATCTGGAGGGGTTTCCAATGCCCTTATCTCATCATATTCTTCTTCTCTGTTGTGGGAGATTTCCCCAAATCATGGTGAGTCACCATCCTTTATGATGCATTTTTCCTGCTGTCTACTGACCACTTGAGTGTTGATAAAACATTTTGTGTTAGTTAACTACCTACTAGTTTATGAACAACACATACAATTTATAAGGTGAAGTTATCTTCTTTATTTGGGACACTAGAAACACACAGTTCAGACTTTCAAAACATCTAACAATCATCAGAAGGCTTCATTCCTCTTTTCAGTAGTGGTTTAGATAAGTTTTCTTAGGAATGGGGTAAGATAGGGTGTTACCCCTTAAAATTTATCTAACAATATTTTTATGCAACTCGTTCATGAGCCCAAGCAGGGCAAGTTTTGTTGCCTGCTCTGATACCAATTTGTAACACACATTACCCCTAAGTACCATTTTTAGGGACGGGGCATCAAAATTTCGCTTTCCTTAATC
>SNQJ01S0004319.1:53013-82233 GCA_010110895.2 Picea sitchensis
GGAGTTCCAAATTCTTGGACTCTCAAAGGGTCCACACTTACACGTAGTGACGCATTAAACACAGATGTAGGAATGGGTAGATCGAAGCATTCAACCAAATTAACCCCATCATCCTAGCGTCCCAAATTTCCCAAAGTCTCAAAGTCTCGATACCCTGGTTACTCCACCAGCTTTTGGCCAAGCAAGTATGTGCCAGGGGGATGGCATACGGTAAGGGTAGAGATAACATGTGGCCCCATCAAGGGGTGACACGTTCCATGTTCTAATGGACAAATAGGGTCCATGAAAAGAATGAATCAAGGTGACACGTGGCACATTGAACATGGGTTTGCATCACCCTGGGTGACGTCAGCGTGCCATGTCATTCTGGAACGACAGCCTTCCAACACCCCTTATTTCCCACGGTCGAGATGTGTCCACGTAGATCCATAGATCTACGGCCTCCATTGCTTCGCAAATTTGGCGTTCGAGGGATCCACTGTGTAACTTCCTCTTTTCTCCCGGAGTGGTTAGCATCGGGCTAACCACGGTCTATATCCGACGGTCAAGAGGGATCCCGGAGCATCCTCAAATCTACGGCTCTTATCACTTCACTAGTTTGACGTTCAGGGGTTCTACCCTCTTAACACTCCCTTTCTCTCGTAGTGGTCAAATTCCGACTGACCACGACGTAGATACAATGGTCATGGGATATCCCAAAGCGTCCCCAGATCTACAGTCCTCGTCACTTCCCAAGTTCAACATCCAAGGGTTCCTTCCGCTTAACACTCTTTTTCACTCGGAGTAGTCAACATCGGACTGACTACAGCGTAGATCCAATGGTCAGAGAAGATCTCAAATGTTCTCGGTTCTACGATTATCATCACTTCGCGATTGGGAAGTGGATTAGGTTTTAATGATGGGACATATCCCCCAGTCACAGTTAAGGAAACCGCTAGATGTCGTTCAACCTCGTTGGTAACCATAACAACAAGTTGGCTTCGCCCGGTTTGAGAGTGGTAAGGCTATAACATCCCGAAGCTCCAAACTCCAATAGTTACGAAGCCAGAATAGCTTCGCTCCTTTCGGACCTAGCGAAGGGTTCCCGGGTCTCGGTCATATGGATTCTCTTAAGGAATTTCCAACCAATACAGAGATCGTAATCTTATTCTCAAATTCGTCTGAAAATCCATGCCTAATAGTTCTCATGTTGCTAACCAGAGGCAAACACAAACCATGCAAATACAGGGGCTCACAGAAAAATAGTAAGCATTTCTAATGATTAATCAAACAATGTAAAATCTAATCATAAACACAGACATTCAACCATCACTTCCAATTCTAGTACACATAGTATAAGAATACTTATCAAGAAACCAGACCATGAAGCAACTGCTGAGAGGGGTGCATGTTTCCACCAACCGCAGGCACAACAACTCTTGAACGGATTTATTGCTATCCACCCCCTAACTGGATCATGATGCCTTGAGAGAGACTCTTCCTTGTTGTTTAGCGATAGTCAGTGACGTAGGCTACTCTCCTCCTCCCACGGGAACTTGGAAAAATGGTTTTCTCTCTACCAAGCAAGGAGGATTGCAACGAGTACTTCCAAATTCACTCATCTTCTCTACAACCCCGTTATCAGCTTAGACTAAAAACATTGCCAGCAGCGTCTTGCACCCAGAACAAGCTTGTTTTTCAATTCTCTTCAGAACCCCCAAGCTGCACACGCTCTTATCCTTCATGAAGAATAGTCTCTTGACTCATCTCCTCCCCCAATCCCCTATGCCCATGAAATCCCTTCTTTTATTGCATTCCTCAGCAAGATTGCATGGGTCTGATTCCCTAGCTCGTGGTTGGGTCAAGAAATTTTTCATATGGATACTCTACCCATCTCCTCATTAAATCTTGAGGAGGACTTCCCAACTACCATCATGACTGGTAATTTATTTATGGTTCATAGGAATGTTATGGGTCTGAATAATTTAAATCTAGTAAGGTACTATTCTAGTGGGGGTCATCTCAACCATTGTTGATTCCCCTCATCATCTCTCTCATAGAATTATGATCTACCTTGGTAAACCCTTCAGCAGTTATGCAACACTATCCATTTAATTAATTAATAACATAAATACATACATTACCTTTTATAACAAAAAGGTTCATCAAATCCAACATTCACACATATTCAATCTGCCACAGTCTTTTGGCAAGTTATAGTTATATTTACAATCTAGGGGAAACATGGGTGTTATAGGAAATCTGGTAGTCTAGGAGAACGGAGGAATAAAGTATTAAGGTTCGAGAACTCCTGAAGGCTCGAAGGTCTGAGTATATCTCGATCGTTTGTTGAGAGGGACACATGGATCGTGGATCCATCCCTTCACTATTTCCTCCGGAGGATTTGGAGTATTGTGTCACGAAAATATTTGAAGCCTGAAGCGTAGAGTAAACAGAGACCATTGATCTGAGGCAAACAGTAATCGTATGATATGCTATTTCAAAGTTTGTGCATCCAGAAGTATTGCTTGTTGGAGCAGGGAATATTCTCGAAGCCCGAAGTCTCGAAGTCCCTGTGAGCCACAAATATTAGCGCATATTGTGGGTCGTTGATCCTTGTTGTTGTTTAGGTGTTTGCGAATTCGACATTCAGGAAGATTGTAGGTTGTTTTTGTTGGGACTCCCGAAGCCCAGAGCTCTAAAGTGTCAAAGCTCCTACGGGTTAAGAGCTTAGCCCACGGTTTTGGCCCGGGGTCACATGGATTTCTCCATTGAGGTGATAAGACCCTCGCAAGAAAAATGTTACGCGTAGGGTGAAAGGAAAAAGGCCTTTGGTAGAGTATTTTGAGTGTTTAGTGAGGACCCAAGATTTAATTCAGCTCCCTCAATTGAACGATCCTTAGACCGGGAGGTCCAGCGAGCCCCTCGGAGTGGTGGGGTTTGCATCATCTTGTCACACCCATTAGCTTTTGGTTCTAATGCTAAAACAACAACAGTCCCTACTCAGACCTATGAGGTCAATTCAGTGCAATCCATGCAACCAAAGAATCATCAACAACTTGGAGGAAAGAAGAAGAGGAATAAAAATAATAATTCCAACATTGAGCAAGGGACCGCTCCCATCCAAAACAATCAAGGGGAAGGCACAAAAGAGAATAAGAAGAATCAGTTCCCCTGTATGATTTGTAGGGAGGACCACCCTACTCATAAGTTTCCTTGAAAGGATGAGTTCCATCAATTTAACAAAGAGGCCCCCAACAATCTGTGTCCTTAACTCATCATTTTCCCCCTCAACCTCAACACATGGTTGCAACAAATCCTACCCCTTCGCAAGGGGGATTGGAAAGTACCCCTCACCATGAGGGGTCTTCCTCGAATGCCAAAGTTTTTATGTGTGGCCAGATGGTCAACTTGTAGACTCGAGCTAAGAACTATGACAATTTTGAGCCTACTCTTGTTGTTCATGAATTAGCATCTTCTTCACAGCCTGGTGGCCCTCTTTAGATTGAGAATCCATCATTTGACACACCCCTTCACCCCCCAAAGGATGTTCTTTGATGCACGACACATAATCCCAATTCACGGGCCAACCAAAACTACAGTACTATGGAAGACTTAGCCTAGGCACCTTGTGCCATATCTGCACTCAAAGTTCTTAAAAGCTTCCCGACGTAGTGGAAATCCTTGTTGTTCATGGCGGGGTTCATCCCTCGCAGACGATTTTGATAACCTTTGATTCTGATCAGGTTACTCATAGGCTCTCCCATCAAGTCACTTTCCATATCAAAGTGAAATCAATGGGAAAAAAAATCTTTTGAACCATGGTTGATGAAGGAGCCTCAACTTGCATCATTTCTATGTCCTGTTGGAAGGCCCTTGGCCCTCCAAAGCTCAACACATCTACCACATTTGTGAAAACATTCGATGGACATATGTTCCAGCTCCATGGGATAATCATCGCCTTACCCATTGAGTTAGGTGGTAAGATTGTCTATGTTGTTTTGGAGGTCGTCGATGCACCTTACTCAAGTGCACTTGGTTCTATGAGATGACTGCAGTTGTCTCGTTGGTATTTAGGGTCTTACGCTTCCCTCATCAATGGAAAATAGTGACGATCGATCAACTTGTGTTTTGTACCTCGGACTTGGGATCCAATGTGGGGTCTAATGTACCATTCTTCAATGATAACCAACAATCTTATATGAGTGTGGGTGAGGGGATGTTTAAATATCCATCACTAATGGGAATATTTCCCCTTCCCCCACCACCTCCTGCTGTGAACATTGCTCATATTAACATGATTCTTTTGTTTGACAGTGGATCCATTGGGTTTGTCAATCCTTGGGTGGTACCTTGTCCTAAGGATGTTGAATCATATGGATCTTCCATGCCACTCACAACAGTCGAGATTGTTGATTCAACAATCCCATCAACATTCTTCGATATTGGTAAGCAATTCCATCCTCACATGGAGTGTGATCTACCTACTCCGACCATGTGAGTTGTTGACTCTCCAAGTTCATATGATATGCTAGATATTGAGTTTCCTTCGGAAGAGACCATCCTGGAAGTCATGGATTCCATAAATGAACCCAAGCATGAGATAATGCATCAATCATATTCTCCTTATTTGGAACCCACAATATTTAGCATGATGAGTCGTGATCTGAGGCTAGGAGAATTTTCTAGGGCATCCAATAGCCCTCCTAGTCTTGACCCTTTTCTGCCTTGGTTATTTTTTTTAGAACTTGCCATTGAATTCTTTGCTTCCCCTTCCATCGAAGATTCATGTTTCGTCCTCCCTTCATGTCTTGATGGATCCCATCAAGGAGCTTTTGTAGCTCACAGAACCACTCATAATGAGTATCTTTATATGTAGAAATCCATTCCTATGTGGCATGGCCTCGACATGGTAATCCATATGATGTCAATATTAGCTCATAAGCTCATCTATTATGAAAAATATCCTTGGCCTGAGCCTAACAATGGGATCTACTTGGCGTAAAGAATCAAGATGTGTATAGCCTTGTACATAGGTGTGTGGTGTGAGTGCTTTTTTTTTGCATATATCATATCCAAAATATTTTATTTTTTGAGACTTCACTATGCGTTTTGACCCTGGAATCTAGTTTACATGTGTTGACAGAATTACGGGGACTCTTTTTTAATGAAGATGGAAAATTCCATTGACCTTGAGGTACGTGTTCTTCAAATTGGCATATAAGGATATGTTTTTTCCCTACATCCACGATTTTCATTATTAACCGTCCATTTTTTCGTTACATGCCTTAGGTTTGATCCCGTCAGGTTGCGATATTAGCCACTTTGTTTGCATGTCGTAACTTGTTCGTTAGTGCCTGCCCTCCATCGGTGCCCTAGTTAGCACCTGGATTTCCATTTGCTTCCCATGTTGTGATTTCCAGTAGGCCTAGGAACCCTCCTGCAGTCTCGCCATGACTTGACGTTGAGACTCATTCTCCTCTCTTCATCTATCTTTTGGCCATATCCCGAGGGGGTTCCCATACTTTTATCACTTAATGGTCACGTATGCATTTGTTGATTGCATAATTTACCCTGTTGTTGTGTTGTTGGTTGCTTAAGTCTCTCTTACCTCTATTGCAGTATCCTTTGATCATCCTCCTTTTTCATTATTTGGCCTTTGTTTTTCATCCACCTACCAATGGAGAGAATAGTTGTTAAGAGTGCATCTCACTTGCCAGTGCCAGGTGCATTCATCTTGCTTAGGGCAGTGCCATGTGCTTGGAACATAGGAGCATGTTGTTAAACCACTCATTCTCTTCGAGCAAGTATCTTTTATCTTTTTTTTCAGACGAGTATACTTTTAAAGAAAAAGATACACACCGAGCACACTTTTATCTCTCTTTCGTGCTCATTAAACCATGAAGGACACACCAAAAAATACAAAACTGGGATTTTTTACCATTACTCTATTCTCAAAATGGAAACGTCAGTTGAGTCGCCCTTGAACATGACACATGTTTGAGTCCTCATCATAAATTTGGGATTTAGCTTGCCTAGGATTCGTCCCATTAATATGAGTCAAAGATACTCCTATGGTTGGTTACTCTTCCAGTCACCATGGAGAGTGCTTCAATGCCTCTTATGTTGTTGCACTATATTCATCTAGCTCTTGTGTCTCGATGCCAAGTCACCCTTGTTTCATGCTATATGTTCAAGAGAAGTTTAAGCCTAAGTCGGTCATCTACTATTTTGTTGACTTTATGAGTCGGCCATCCCTGTGTCAGTTGTACTTTGTAATACTCTCTCTTCACATCATCTCTCAGTGTATGTTTCATGTTGACTGATGGGGGATACATTAAGGCCCTCCTTCGAGGAATCTCTTCCTATGGACTTCAACATATTATCTAGGAGAAGGATCTAAAAACCAGCTAGTACCTTGGAGCTTGCAATCCTCAGTGGAAAGCCCCCTCGTGATTGACAATTTGTTTACATCATTGACTCCTGATCGATTAATTCTATGAGTGTTCGACATCAGATCCTCTATTCACACTCATTATATTATACCAGGTACCTTGGGGTCCATCTTCCTCATCAGTGGGTCCCCTCGTGTCTGTTAACGATATACATCAATGACCAATAATCATATGGTTTCTACCATTCTTGACATCAACTCATCTATTTACATGTAGATTTGTACCATCGTAGTTTGGGATGAAGATCTTGGAATTAGGGGCCATCTCATTCCTTTACAACATCCCCTCCCAAGTTGCAATGGAGTATATCACTTGTATATGAATACTTTAAAGAATTTGGGGGCACTTCTCGTAGTGCACGTTGTCTTCCTGATGTAAAATTGTTGTGTAATAGATCCACATTGTATTTTCTCATCGCTATGATCTTATTGTTGACATCGATCCACATTGTATTGGCTCGTGGTTATGATCTTATTGATGACATTGATCCACTGTCTATTCTTTCGTGGCCATCGTCTTCCATTTCATGTCATGGGTCCGCAGTGTATTGTTTGGTGGCCATGCTTTGTTACTCTTCAGAGTCTGAGTATGTCTACCTAGGGGATGGTCTATATATGTTTTTAACTTTGGTGTTTGATTGCAGGTCCTCTTTGACCACCAAACCCCTTTTCTCTCTCCTCATGTTGCCTCATAGACACTATTTTATTATAATGTGTTTCGGCCATCCATTCCTTTCTTGACCTCACACATTAGGGGGCATATGTTATAGCCTTAATTTCCACCCTATAGGGCCAGAAGGGAATCTAACATAATATGAAAGCCAAGACATATCTCTAGCTTAAGTTTGGGTCATTTTTTAGGGTCATCGCTTTTCGTCCATAGGACAAAAAGTGACTAGTCACGAGTCAACTATAGTGCAACCCACAACAATCTTTGTAACCTTCTAGATTCACAGAGTTTCAAACAAACAAGCAAGGGATGAGTTGGTTCTTCATGGCATGAGTCTTAGAACTCACATCATTCAAGTATCCATTGGTATCTTAAAGATCTAGAAGCTCTCCCAAGCCCTCTTCCAAGATCTATATAAAGAAGGCAAGTCTTGAGGAAGAGGAAGAATCATTTGCAGAGTTATGTTGTCCAAATACAGAGGAGCTTATCCATTCTACAACAACCATAATCAGATTGTCTAGTATGATTGAGAAGCTTAGGAGGAGCAAGGAGAAAGGGGCCAAGGAGGATGCATCTACACCTAAGGTATGATATGTGATGTATCCTCTGCATTTTGAAATTAATAGATCATTGGTTTTCCCATAAATATGTTTGTATCTTGTTTACAAATGTTTAGATATGGTCTCATGTTGCATAGATCAAAATAGATTTCGTAGATTTGGATTTCCTAACACTAGAAGAGCAAGTAGATCGGTAATTGTTTGTCCCATTGTGTGCAGGAAGCTGATTGTAGGACCTGGCACTGGATCTCAGGAGCTACATCAATTGGATACATGAGGACAACCGTCAATTGAAAGGTATGATCACCACCCCTCTCTATTAAAAGGAAATAAATCCACTTGGATCCAGGGAGAACCATTAGAAGTCTAGCTCCATTGTCTGTAGAGGATCAATAAGTGGATCCTAAGGAGATCTAACTTACCATAATGGTGATATTTCTTTGTAACAATGAGATATGTTTGTGTTTATAAGAGGTTTGCTACATTTGTTGATTTCATCAAAAAAGTTAGAGTACCGACATCGAACTAATGGAGAGACAGTGTGTTTTGAAGACTTCCCTATGGTTCTCTTGTCCACTTCATTTTCATAATATTAATCATTGAAGAGTGTTGAAGACATGGATGATAATCATGATGAATGGAATGATCACCAAGAATACGAAGAAGGTCATCCTCAAAATTTTCCTTGTTCATCCATTGTCACAGAACATGCACTTGAAAATTCAAAGGCTGACACAAAGCCTGCATTTGTTGAATCACTTATGCATCACGTGATTAACAACCTCTTGTAAATATTGCAGCTTGATCAAGCATGAAAGACTTGGCGTGTGAGGATAAAGATATGCTATTTTTTCTTCATCCTTTGACTACATTGGATGCCCAATTAGATGAATAATTTCTTAATAAGGAGTGTGAATGAGGTTCTAGAATTCAATTAAAATGATTCTCAAGCTTCTTTCGCTAAATTTGGTGAGAATAAAATACAAGCTAGTATGATAATTTATAAGGAAGCTAAAAGGTTCCCTGAAGTTGATAAATAAAATATTTTTATTTGTTTATTTTTTACTTGGAAGATTAATAATAATATGGTAGATCACTTAATACTCATGGATGTGATGATGACACATTGCCTATCTTGGATATTCATATTGATGTTGAATAGTATGAATATATTGAAGAATAATGGAGTCAAATTTTTAATTTGATTGACTCTTAATTATGCCATTGATCATTATTTTTATGATGGAGAAATGGATCATTTTATGGAGGTTGATCATTTTGGATTCTAATTAGTTGTTCTATGGATGATGATGAAAACTTTATTGTTGTTGTAAAACATATAATTCAAAAGCAAGAAGAACATGAAGCTATTACAATTACCAATTTAGAATTGGGAACATTTCAACACAACATATATTATTTAGAAGATTGTGAAGAGCAATATTCTTCCTCGCCTTGTTCAATAATGTGTCGAAGAAGAGGTATGTTGAGGCAGTAATGAATCATGATGATCATTGTCTAAGGCAGCAAGAGGATAGTATGTATGGAAATGATGAGATGGTGAAAACATGCAATGTTTCTCAATAGTTGAACATCTCGTATAAATTGGTTAACTCTTCCTATTCTCTATCAATCTCTTCAATCAATGGTGAAGAATGGAAAGAACAGGAGTAGCAAAATTCAAAGCTTGATCTCTTGCAGCTTCCAAATATTGTATTTGATTTTTTATGGATGCAAGAGAATCTTCCAAATGGCATGAAATAGATATATGTCATTGATGCTTTCGAACAGTGGGAGTAACCATTTGAGGCAGTCATGAACCAAACCTACGATTGTATGGGTGGCTCTCATCTTCCTGGCATGAGCTACATGTGTCATGAGGTGTATGATCCTATCCATGCTTGAACGGATTATGTACGTAGAGATGTAGTACAATACGATCAAGGAGCTTTATTTTCACTTTTAAGAGGCATATTAAATTAGATATAAACCTATTCATTAATGATATTACTACTATCCTTGTCTTGGTTCATAGTAAAGCACAAGGATAGAGATCATATGTTGGATGAAAAAAAATGCTCAGATGGTTGGAGTAGTTATCTAACTTTACCTAGTTGTATGTCTTTCCTTGTTAGGAAGTCAAGGTTAGATGTATATTTAAATAAGTTCACTTTGAAGATGTTAGTTGTTTTTGTATTTCTATTTTTTTCTTGTATACCTTTGGCTCTACAAAGTATGTAAATAAATGTTCTAGAAGTGTGATGGCATCGTCATGTTTTTGTATAAATCTAAGTTAGAGCCATGGTGTATGCCTATCGTGAAAATCAAATCAAGCCATGCCCATAAAAGAACCAAGAATGGTACAAGTGTCATGAAGTTTTTTGTGCATAAATAAGTGAAACTATGAGTTTGCAAGATAGGTCTAAAAATGAAAAATTAGCACACCTCTTTCTTTGAATTCCATAAGTGAAGATAAGAGATTCTAGAGTTATCACCACCCCATTAAGGGGTACTATTCCCCATACTGAGCTAGTTGTTGGCAACCAAATTTGTACCTTGTGTTTAGTATATAACTACAAACAATGTCGAATGATAAAGTCTTTTCCCTCAAAAATAAGACCAAGAAGAATTCATTTCCCTTCGACTTCACTAGGGCCAATGAATTTTGGGTCAAGATTGTTGAAGTTTGGGACATCAATGAGTTTTTTCCCTTGTAGGGTTGAATGAGAGAACTGGCAATGTCGACATCCAAGTTTGCACATAAATGAATGTTCATGGACCAATGCAAAAATCCCATATGTCTTATGGACCTCCATCTTTTCCCTATTAGCATTAATTCGTTTCCCTTTTCCCTTCTTTATTTTTCCTAAAAATTGTCATCCTTAATCCATTTTCATCTTTTTCTTGTAGGCTCAATGAAAGAATTGGGGTCCATCGGAAGTGCCCAATACAACCCTGTAGTAGTCTAGTATGCTAGCATATTTAACCTTCCAAAGGAAGGAGGCCTCACCCAAGACATGTATGACAATTATTGATTCATTAATATGTGAAGTATTGAAGATATAGTGGGCGTGCGTGATCCATTAGTTATCCTTTAATCACATTCATTCAAAATAGCATAACTTAATGCATGGATAGTAAAGACAACAACACACAATTCATTGAGATACATCACAAACACATATACATGAGTAGAAGATTCCTCCATTGTATTAGCAAATTAAACATTACATCACAAGTCATGCATAAAACTTACCTTGGAGCACAAGTCCAAACATCTCTTTATTCTCAACTAACAACTCTCGGGACTCTTAGAATTAACTTAGCCAAAATTATTTTTACACAATGATCCTCATATATATAGGCAACTTAGGTGGTTACAAAATATTCTAGAATATATTAGGGAATTTGTTGGTTGTAACCCACTCATACAAAATGATATGTGCCTTGAAAGACATGTAGAGGGTCTAAGAGATTGAGTGCAGAGGGTTTACAGTATAACTCCTTGGACTCCATGTACTCAAGCTTTTGTAGTTCTACATACTCAAGCGTTTGCAACTTCACATTTGTTGAACACTACTCTATGCTAGCACTTCTAGGAAACTAGGCCACAGAAACTTCCTAACCACACCTTCCAACTCATCCATAAGTTGGTTTCCACATCCTAGTATTCAAAAAGAGGCTCCAAATTGGGGAATTTTTTGATAGTTACATCCCTAAATTTGTTGAATTCTTTATAAACATAACGTAAGTAGTGATAATTGCTTAGATTTTCTAGGTGCACTCTCCTATAAATACCTCCTTCAGGTCTTGCACAACCTGTATCGCCTATATCAGAGATTCCAACTCTACTTCTACTTTTTGCTTCATTCTATTAATTGCCATAAACTAGGATTATGCCTTCCTTATGGGCTCCCTTCCTATGGCTTAGACAAGGAAGAGATTGTATGAGGTAGAAACATAAACCTATGGTTTAATTTGGTGTTTCACTTAGTACAGACCCACAAAATATGTTGGATATCTCCTTTCAATATACAACCCTTAATTCATAGGATCCATCAACAACCTCCCCCTTTTTTTACCCCAACCTTCTTGATTCTAAATGTTTAGCTACCTCAAGAATAATTGTAGAAAAAATTGTAAACCCAAACATTTCTCTCAAAACCTTTCTTGCTCTATCTATGTTGTCATGTTGTCTACACCTAGTTGAAGAAAGCAATAGGATGGATACATAGAGGTAGCAATTGTGATTGTTTGGTAACAAATCAATCTTCCTCACCTTGGAATGATTTTTAGATGTTGACTCTAGGGTTCAGGTGATGTTGTAGCTATTATAATCCACCATTTGACCAAGCTTCATATATCCCTTTGATTGCCTCTCAACTAGCCAAAGGTTCCTCCAATACTAGCATGCTAATGCTATCTCTTGATATGCACCACCTTGGTGGCTTATCCTACCCACTAGATAAATTCTCAATCTTCATATCCATCGTCTCTCTTTGTAGCACTTTTATAATGGTATTATCCTTGAGCTTGGCATTGCAACATTGAATTCTCTACAACTTTGGTTGGGGCAAACCTAGCCCAAACTCCTAGACACTTCCTCACACTTGCTTGTTGCACTAAGGGCCCTTGACCTTGTCTAATATAGCTTGTTTTTCCTTTGGATTAAGGCATCTTGGGGAAAGTAACATCCTAGCTATCAATATTTTGATCCTATCTAGCTAACATAACTACTTGATAGGTCGTCTTGTATCTAGTCACCATTACAAGACAATACATTCCATTTTATCATGGCTTTTTTACTATAATTATGACATGACTAGTTTGAGTGTGGCCTATGCAACATTAAAAGTATAATTTTTTTGTTCTAGCACCACCTACCCACAACTACATTAATGGTGACAAGAATCAACTCTTTCTATAAAAACCCAAGCATAGGTTTCAACACGTAGACTTCCCTCATAGATACTTGACTCGGTGTAGACACGCTCTCTGGTCTAAGGTCCATTAGCTCCATAGTTCCCTTAGTTCTCGTGACACCCATTCCATCTCATCCATAGATCCCAATTTCCCACCAACACCCTAACCATAGAGCTTTGCTCTAGTGGAGTACTATTACACTTGTGTAACTATGGATATGCTTTGTTGTTTTATTCTTAGACCTACAAAGCAACAAACAAACAAAATTAATGGTGAATCAAGTGTATTGGAATAAAAAATTGACTTGTTGAAATAAAATTGGTGGAAATGAATGTTGAAATTGAGTTCTACTATGGTACACTAACTCCCCCCCAAATAATTACAGTGGTTCTGTCAAGGTTGGGGTCACATATGGTTTTAGGCATGCGTCATTCACCCGTCATTTTTTTGGTTGGTCATTTAAATGCATGAGTTGGACTGCACCCTCACCAATTATCTATGCAATTATGTAGGGTTCTTGTGAGTTCAACTCTCACAGCTTGACACGGCTAGACCATAGGTTGCTTATAGCAAATTGGCACTCTATGATAGTGAAACAAGATAACAAGGTACATGGCATAAATTGAACATAAGGTTGGATAGAAGATGCAAACAAGCCTATAGCATAAGGAAAACATAAGCATAACTAGGGAACTTGGATGTTGAAATGGGAAAAGAGCTTCTCTTTTTATAGAGAAAAAGGATAAGATGGAGAATTATTCAAGTTGGGAAAACTCACATAGATGAAAGAATCATGTCTCAATAGTCAAAAAGCTATTATCCACACTTAAAGACAAACAGAGGAATATTTAAAATGTTCCACCACATTTAATTAAAATAGTTCATATATTATTTTTGTCACATATGTCCACTTGAACAAAAATAGAAATTTTTGAGAATGTTCCATTGATTCAACAACCATATGAAGAAAAGTCATGAATTTTTTTGTTATATATATCCATTTGAAGACAAATGGAGAAATATTAAGAGTGCTCCACTAATTCAACAACCATGAAGAAACAGTAATAAATACTTTTGACATAGAGATTGTCTTGTTTTTCCACCCCTTACCTTCCCCTCATGTTGATTCATATCCACGTTGTGTTCCTAGTAATCTTTACCATGTGTATATTTTATTGTATTATATATATTTTTATAATTTTGCAATATAATAATTTGACTTTTTAAATTAACATGTCAAACTAAAACAAATTTAAAATACACCACTATGTCTAAGTCTCATTATTTTCTCACTAGGCCTTGGTCTTGACCTTGACATTTGCATCATGATTTATTCTAACTTAACTCACATGGTTTAAAATACTAAAAAAAAAACATTATTTATTTACATGATTAATTAGTTTAAAATACTTAAAAAAAAAAAACATTATTTATTTAAATGATTAATTATATCTCATGGATCAAAACTAAGATATTACAATTGTTCTAAAATTTAAATGGGTCACATAGGATAAATCTCCTGATGATTTGAGTTGGCTTGGCACAAACACTAATAATCTCTCTAGCCAACCAATATTTGAGACCCCTGACACGCCAGCATCACAATTTCTACATGAATGAGTTGGACTAGAAATGACTAGCGTTATAGGCCGTGGCTCATCAAGGGAATATGCTAGGCATCCTCGTATATGAGGGTTAATGGTCAAGACATTCTCTGTTTTAAATTGTTGACAATAGCCATGATTTATGTATCAACCTTTAGGGTTTAGCCTTCAAACATTTGTTTAATTGCTATTTCAAATTTTATATTATGATAATTCAAACATTTGTTTAATTGCTATTTCAATTTTATATTATCATATTTCATGAAATGAATTGATGGATAAAGTGTGATTTTTATAAAATTTTGTGAATTGGAAATGTTCGTTTTAATTTTTCTGCACATTTTTTCATATATTTTTAGGTTTTTTCTCTTTGTTGATTTTTCAAGCCTAGTTTTGCATTTGGCTTAGGATCATATGCCAAATAAATCTCCATATCCATGGGAAAACTAAAAACTTTATATTTTCCTCATAGGAGGATCAAACATATATATATTTCTGAATAACACTTTGCAAGATTCTGCCATTTTCCTTGGAATATCCAAATGGAGGATGGTGTCAACCACTAGCTACAAGAGTGGTTAGTAACCTTAAGGGACTTCACTGCATTTGAACTTGTGACTTATGGCCTCACCATTATATGCATTTGGCAAATGAGCTAACCTTCGTGCTATCAAACATACATACACACAGAGAGGTTTACTATTAGTCCAAGCGATTAGCTCAACTAATTGGCGTGGATGTTATTGAGCATTTGACTAATTTCGTGCCAGTGGGTACCTAGTGTACCTGATCCAAATCCCACTAGATTAGGCACACTAGTCTATATTTGACAGATTTACTAAGTATACCATCCACTAATTTGGAGACAGCATCCCTTCGGTTTCCCATTTCCCACAAGGTTCTATGAAACATATTATATAGAGAGAATTTCAATGAATAGCAATTATAGAAGAGAAATATGCAAATAAGGATTCCTTCATAATCCATCCATGAGATGCCATAGCATATAGCAGATATCAAGAATGTGCCTCATAATTTCAATAGGATGAGTGTAAGATCTACTTCATCCTCGAGAAACATTTCCGCAGTAGGTTAAGTGTTTAACCAGCAAAATATGTTCCACTGAACATAAAGCTAAAGCGGAGATTTTTAGATTAAATGAAAAACATCATTAAATTTCAGACGAAGCGGAGCCCCCTTTTGTATGTGTGCTATCCAGTATTTTTGGAACAAATCTCTTGCTGAAGCGAAGAGTCCCTTTTTATTGCATGCAAACTCCGCAGTGTTGTGCTTCGTGACAACCCAGTATCATCAAACTCTCACAAAACCTTCACATAATAGATAGCGGAAGCACAAGATTTATGTAATCTTTGGAATGAGGTAATTAACGGGTATGGAGTGAACATATTATATCCCTGTTAATAGTCTATTTGGCTCCAATGCTTTTAAGCAAGTTTCCGTGCATGTTTTCTTATAAAAAATATTGTTTCGACATTGCACAGCATTTTTTGCAAATTACAAGCATATTCAAAAGTTGCAGAAACATTCAGACATAGTACATCCTCATCTATAAATAACTGCAAAAAGGATGGCGTGAACTTGCTGCATCTATTTCTGAAAACTCCACCAGCACTAGTTGGTACACAGGAATCTGCCTGAGCAACCAATATTGTAAAGCTGCAACAACCTTTTGACCGCCTGATTCAACTTTAAGAATCAGCTGAGAACCAATCTTTTCATACTATGATGCCAACTGAAAACCATCAAAGAACCAATTCCGTTGGGAGTTTCCAACTCGTCTTTGATCAGAATAAGAGGACAACAATAGACTGCGTGACTCTTCAAATGACTTTTACAGTTCGTAGAGACTTCGTTGCAATCATCTGGGAAGTCCAAAATGGGGATTCCATCAAAGAAATCTCATGGATTTTTCTGTCTTCAGGCAACGAATAACCAAGGATATCTGGAGCATGTTCCCAAAACAAGTCCAAGCATAGGACAAAAGTACAAGGCTTCTTCACAAAAGCAATCCCAATAGTTGTTCCTAGGAATATCATGAGACCCACTTGGGTCCTCTCCTTGATTAAATACATGGATCAAACTTATGCTCCCAAGCTATGGCAACTCTCCGAGACGAAGATCATGTAGATAATCAAAGTGTGTGCAAGCAGTGGAAAGAAAATCATGTTAGTGTTATATTAGTGACAACCAACTATTGTTAGTGGTTAGCTTATGTAGGCATCCTAAACTGCCCAAACAGTTATCGTTTGCTGGGCCTCTTCCGATTGTTACATATAGCAGGCATCCTCTTGTATTGTATAATAACAGATATACAATCTATTTTTTCTATTGCCATTTTGTTCTATGTCTAGGCTCATTTATGATCCGGGTTAGACCCAGAATTCTACATGGTATCAGAGCAGGCACTTCCTGCCCTGCTTGCTTGTGTGTGAGCATATTCAGCTCTATTTGCTTCACTGCCTGATTTTTCTGGATGGAGATCACACTTGTTTTGGCCATCCATTTGGCCCTCTTTGCACCCCAAGATGCATACATCGAATTCAATGACTCCACGGTTGTGGTGAGTTTGTCTTCCTGAGAAAGTGCACTCAACTATTTGGCTATTTGACTCTTTATGATTTGTTGTTGTGTTGTTTGCAACTTGCTTATGGTGGAGTTAGTTGATGGCCTTGTTGTAGGATCCAGATTTGCAATTTTTTTGAGCTCTGGTTGACGTTGTCTGCCTCCGTTTAGTACCCTCTGTTGAGTGCTTCCTTTTGAATCAGTTTTTTGGTGATTTTGAGTCTTCCATTAGATCATGGTTTTGATACGAGGAGGAGATTGATCTTCTAAAATTGTTGTTGAGTAATTCATCCTTGTAAACAAATCTAGATCTGTCCCTGCTCGTCCCTGGTATCAATTTACAGGATATTGATCAGTGCAATCAGTAGTTGCATTTCTTGTTTGGATCAATACAACAATCTCCCCATCTCTTTATGCAACTCCTCCAGTTTCTTGAAGCAGCAATGCAATCAAAAGATTGGTGGCAATGATCGTGGTTTTCTATGGATTGTTTCTCTCACATGGAGATCATGCCTCGTGCAGTTTTGTGGAAAAATATTCCTTGTTACAGATCTTTGAGCCCTCCTCCTTGTTGTGGATCAAGGTATTAAACTACGGTGGCCTCTCTTGCCTCCTCTACTGGACACAAGTACACACTCTCTCTCCGTTGGCGTGCCTGGGCTTGCACCGTGGGCAGATGAGAATTGAGCTAGTTGAATGCTGAGTTTGGCAGTGGGTGAGAATTGTCTCAAATTGGATTGCACTCTCTCATTGGACCAGCAACACATTAGTTTGCTGATGCGTGGATATGCTGAGGATGCAGATCAGATATGAGGATTGGGTTGTGTTTTGATCTACTGCTGGAGTATGCAGATTGAGTTCACAATCTTCAGGCGTAAAAAATATTCTTGCTTTATTGAACAAAACTACTTGTTCAACCTGCGTGTCACCATCAGAAATATGTGGCCTGTGTCTTAAATGTTGAGTGGCCAGCTGTAATATTCCTTTATGCACTGTTGGGATCGACATTGCTGTTGGATGTTTTGGATTTGAATGTGAAGGGGTTTGTGTTTTTGGAGGTTCATGACATAATTGTTTGCCAATTTATAGTATTTTGATGGTTATCGGCAGTGTTTTTTCCATAACTGTTCAATGAAGCCTCCATTTTTTGTCTTGTTTGAGGCATTGAGTAAAGTATCCCACTCTCTTCCAACGGTTGGTTGTGTGCCACATTTGATGCCTTTTTAAGAGTCTTGTTTTTTTCTCACAAGCTGGATAAATTAAGAGAATTGATTCCTCACTTGTACATGGGTACCTATCATGGCCTTGTTTGCAGAGACCCATATCAAGGATTGTTATCCATGATGACCTTTATTTTTGTAACCTCCTTTTTAGCACCTCGAGTAGTGGATTTTGGGCCACTCGTGCAAATATTCTTAGAGTGTCACCAGGCGTTTACCTCCATGACCAACCTTGTTTTGCAGGCCTTGAAACTAACCACATTGGAGTGTTTCTTGGATGGTTGTTCAGCATTGTCATCACCTTCAACTAGTACCTCCATACTTCTATCATCATCTACGACCACCTAGTTCAACATTGTGGGGGATGGTGTGTAATGCTTCCTCGAGTGATTCTTTATGCTTCACCATTTTGTTCAACATCAACTATTTTTAAGGGTGAGCCTCGTATCGAGCACTGATTCCTATTTTGACTCAGTAGTTTGCAGCGGCTAGCGACCCATGCACTTCGGCAAGATGGATTGGCATCATTTTATGATGTTTTTGTCGATTATACATGAGTACTTGATCAGGCTTTTTGAGTTGGGACTCATTTCAAAGGATCAGTCTCTTTGCTTGAGAAGTTTGAAATTTGTTGTTTGAATTTCTACATGGATCTTTGATGGCATTGACAGCTTGGGGTTACATGGCCCTCTTTAGAGTTTTTCCATACTTCCTGTTTGGACCTTTCAACGGCTGCAAACCTCATTGCTCATTTGATGGTTGATGGTGATTGCTTTTGTTCAAAGCCTTAGTTTTGGTTCTTCACCAGCACCTATTTTTCTGAAACATTTATGTGGTGGTTGTCCATGTTTTCCATTCTTGTGCCTTAGCAACCAAACCTCTTTTGCTTCATAATTCAACCAAGTTCATTGATGTTACTTAGCTCTCCTCTTCAAAGTTTTGGTCAGACCTCCTTATTGGAGCTTTCAGCCTCCATAGGTTTCTTGCTCTTGCCATTCAATGCATCATTGTGAGATCTTCAGTTTCAATTCCAATGCCTTTTTTCAACACTAGAATTTTTCTCTCTTTTGGAGAGGGGTTTTTTTCCTATGGTTTTTCCTCATTTTCTCTGCTAATGAGAGTTTGTACTTGGGTACCTTAGTAGGCCTAGTTGTCCAGACCCATTTGTCTTCTTTGTTAATGTTAAAATTAAGCAGTTGCAAGAGCCAGTCTCCGGGAGGATGGCAAAGACCCTACTGAGATCTAGGGCCCCTGGTACACTCCTAGGGTTCTTCGTCTGGGACCAAGTAGTTAGAGCCATGGAAAAAGACCCTAGTGAGGGCCCCCATTGTATTGTTGGGGTTCTTGGTCAAGGACCAAGCAGTTTGATGATGTAAGTCCCTAGATGTGTTCTAGGGCCCCTGGATGTGTTCCAGGGAATCCTTGCTCGTGCTTGGATTGATCCTTGGTTGTGTACCTTGGTGGATAAGACCCTAGTGGTGATCTAGGGCCCCCATATGTGTTCTAGGGTATCCTGGTCTGGGACTGGACAGTTTCTTGGTTAAGTACCAAGAAGAGATGATGTGTGATCTTCTTCTCTCCCACGATGGTGCATGAGACCTAGGCACAGTTAAGAAGAAGGACATGATCACTTCATTGACCTTCCTCTTATGCTGGGATGATAAAAGCTTATCAGTTATCATGAGACTTATGTGGACATCTTGCCATTGAAAAAGAACCCCCCTTTGACTTTGTCTTGTTATTAATGTTTATGTATTTTTGGTCTTTGCTAGCCACCTTGACTTGTTGAATTTCTAATTAATATTTTATGAATTAAAATATTAATTATTTAAATTGTTTATTTTTATTAGGGTTTATTCTAACCCTAAAGATAGGGTTAAATTAGTTAACCCTAAGCTACTACCTAAACTATAAAAAGAAACCTCTCCCCCTCACTCACACACTCATCATTCTTCCTCCTATCTCTCACTTGGTCTGATTTTTGCTGTGGCCTCTCCTTGTTTCAGTTTGGTGTTTTTGTTGCAACCTCCTTGGACATATTTTTTGGGAGCAGCCTCCTTGGACAGTCCTCTTGTTGAGGTGTGGCCTCCTTAGGACTGTCTCTCTTGTTGGTATAGGGTATGGACTCCTCCTTGGGCAGTCCTCTTGATGTATGTTGTGGTGCGGCCTCCTTGGACAATCCTCTTGTTGAGGTGCGGCCTCCTTGGGACTGTCTCTCTTGTTGGTTTGGGGGTACAGCTCTCTCCTAGTTGATCTTCTTGCTGGTATAGTGGTGCGGCCTCCTTGGGACTGTCTCTCTTGTTGGTTTGGGGGTACAGCTCTCTCCCGATTGATCTTCTTGCTGGTATAGTGGTGCGGCCTCCTTGGGACCATCTCTTGTTGGTTTGGGGGTACGACTCTCTCCTAGTTGATCTTCTTGCTGGTATAGTGGTGCGGCCTCCTTGGGACTGTCTCTCTTGCTGGTTTGGAGGTACAGCTCTCTCCTGGTTGATCTTCTTGCTGGTATAGTGGTGCGGCCCTCCTTTTGGAGCAGTTCTTTGTTGGGTTTTAGCTGCGGCCTCTTCCTCTCCTCCCTTCCAGTCTGCCACCACCTCCTTGTTGTTTTTGTTGCCACCCTTATGTTGCCATTTGCCTCATTTCTAGTGCCACGTAGTTGTTGTCACCTAGTTACAGCCTTCATCACTCAAATCTGGGATTGTTGAGGCAGCCCTAATTTATGCCACCTATTTTGTTGTAACAGTCCCTTCTTGGACAGTTTTTGTTAAGGGTTGTTAGTGGTTTTTTTTCAGCCTCTAGATTGGTCATTGGGATTTTTTATTTCAGCCCTGTACTTGATGCTTAGTATGCTGATTAGTTTTTTGAGATCTACCTAAAGTTCTTCTTGGCAAAACTGTTCACAAAAGATCATGATGAGATCTACCCTTGAGGATTTGATCCATGACCATTTGAGCTTTTTCTCAGCATATAGAAAAGAGGATAACAACAAGCACATTAGGTAAATTTGTTCTTTGTTTTTGCTAAGGTAATGTTCAGATCTATTCCTTGTTTTTGCTAATGTTCAGATCTGTTTTCTTTAATAATGTTCATATCCATTGTTTTATTTCTGTTATTTGTATACATCAGAAATTTTTGAATATATTGTTGATCTAAAACTACTGTAGTAAATAAAATTTTAAAAGGATATTTTTGTTTCTAGTTTGCCCTTAAATTTCTAACATGGTGTCAGAGCTTAGGGCATGAAAAGAGCTCAATTGTGACATACTTTTTGTTAGCTTTTTAGCTTGGGAGGTACTCCACATGTTTTGTCTTGAATGCGGATGTTACCTTAATGTTTACACTACCAAGCACTTAACTTTGTAATAGTTTTTATAAAGTTGTTTTAAGTGGTTCTTTTATTAAAGTGACTTTTTAATAAAGTGTACCTTATATTTTTAAAGTGACTTTATTTTCATAAAGCACTTATGTAATAAAGTGAAAATCACTTTAACTTAAATGAGACATTTTGGAGGGAATGGATCATGACCCTTGATCTTGAAAAAGGCAAGATCTAATCTTAGCCTTTGGATCTAGGTGAAAAGACACTTTGGGGGGGAAATGTCATTTTCAGATTATAAAAGAATGCATTGGGTTGTGTGCAAAACAAGTTGAAAAGACACCGAGAAGACAAGAGGAGTTGAGTTAGAGAGATCTTCCGAGTAAGCTTGAGAGAGGAAAGTGAGCAGCACATACGACACGTTTTCCAAGGAAGGAGGGCACGAATCCCGAAAAAAATTTCCAGTGAGTTTTTGGCCGAAATATTTTTTTCTGCTGTGGGAGGTCGTACTGTATGGATCCGTACAATTCATACGAGTCCGTACAATCGTACAGATTTTGCACAAAAATCGAGGCATTTTGGGCATGGTTTTCGAGGCGGATTTCAATTTTTTTGTGGTTGTTTCTAGGTTGTACGGAACAGTCTGTACAGCTGACTATGGGCACGGAAAATGAGGTATAGAGGAGGTCGTACAGTAGTATAGTTTTGGCACGAAAAACAAGGCAGATTTATGTGGAACAGATTTGGTGTTGTGAAGTATTTTCCTTGGCTGGAAATGTTATTTTGTTGCTGATATGTGCTTTCCTGAAGCTGAATAATAGATCTCTCTCTCTCTCGTTGGGTTTCCCCACATTGGGGTTTTCCCTGGCATTTGCCTAAATTTCTGTGTTATGGGTTGTTGTCCACTGTGTTATTTCCGCTGCTATTTTGCTTAGCAATGTGTATTTCTGCTTATGGAAATTTCTAAATGTGAGTTTATACATTTCTGAAATTTATGAAGACAGTTATCTCTAGGTTGCTAAGTGTTTGACAGAATATTAGCTTGCTGATTTTTGTCATTAAAAATCTACACTTTTGAGCCTGTGTAGATCCACACCTAAGGGTTTGTTTTGCAGATCAACAGTAAGCTTGTTTTATATCAGATCTTGTTTTAGTATGGCTTCATGTTCAGTCAAAGCAGAAGATAGGCTTGAAGGGGCTTCAAACTTCAATGCCTGGAAGGCTAGGGTTTTTAATATCCTAGAAGAAGGTGACTTGGATGAGCTAGTTACGAGGGTAATGGAGGAACCTACTTCAAATGCAGGAAGAGCAGCCTATAAGAAGAGGCAGGCCAAAGCCAAGAGGGTCATTTTTGACTCAATTAAAGACAGCATGATGCCTCTTATTGCTCATCTAAGGACAGCTAAGGAATGCTTTGATGCCCTAGCAAATCCATATGAAAATAAGGCCCCAACTCAAAAGAGGATTTTGACGAAACAACTATGTACATTAAAGATGGGAAAGGATGAAACTATCTCTGCCTTCTTTTCCAAAATTTCTCAAACAAGAGATCAGCTTGCAGCAATTGGAGTTGCAGTGGATGATGATGACCTTGTACAAACAGCAGTAGATGGTCTTCCTGACTCATGGGAGACATTTCTCTCATCAGTCAATGGAAGAGAAGTTCAACCCAACTTCAAGAGATTATGGCATGATTGCCTGGAAGAAGAGGGTAGACTCAAAAGCAGAAATGAAACCTCAACGGTGAAAGACCATGCTCTTTCAGTCAATGCCAAGAAGTGGAAGAGGTCTTCTCAGCACAAAGGCAAAGGTAAGAAACCCCAAGGTAAGCACTCTCACTTTCACTCTCATTTGTCTAAAATAAGATGCTTTAACTGTAAAAGGCTAGGTCATTATGCAAAAGACTGCAAGAACCCTCCTTCATAGTAGAAACGGAGAGGTAGGTTCCTTGCTTCAGTTGCAACTGAGGAAGAAGAGCCTCAAAGAAGGAGAACCAGAGATGCTACTAAAGAACAAGAACAGCGTTGAAAAAGTTATCTTGTTTCAGCTCTCTCCGGTACTGTCACCAAATCGGAAGAAGTTTGGTTAGTGGACAGTGGGGCCTCCAAGCACATGACAGGCTTCAAACAGAACCTTGTGAACTATCGAGATAAGAAGTTCAATGTGAAGGTAGAATTGGGTGATGATGGCACCTATGCCATCATAGGATTTGGATCAACATCTTTTCAGCTTCAGTTAAGTAATGTATTTCATATTGAAGAAATTCTTTATGTTCCTGGATTAAAGAAAAATCTTATCTCAGTTGCAGTTCTAGAAAGTAAAGGGTACTCAGTAGCCTTCTCCAAAGGAAAGGCTCTTATGTGGCCTTTGGAGAAGGCTCTTATGTGGCCCTCGAATGAAAGTATGAGCTCAGCCATGACAATCAGAGATCAAGAAGGTGGACTTTACAAAGTCAATGGTCAAGTTATTCAAGCTTTAGCTCATGAGATGATCAACCCTTGCGAACTATGGCACAAAAGGTTTGGACATCTCAACTATAATTCTCTCCCAAGTTTGCAAGAGATGGTAACAGGTATGCTAGTTTTTCCTTTTGAGCATGATAGTATTTGTAGAGGTTGTGCTCTTCGTAAAAATACAAAGAAAGCTTACCCTCACAGTAATAGAAAAACTATTGGTATATTAGATCTTATTCATTCTAATCTTTGTGAACCTATGACTGCTTCGTCCATGAATGGTTGTCTTTAATATATCATTTTTATTGATTGTTCTTGTAAAACTTGGATTTATTTTCTGAAAACTAAAGATGAATCTTTTAGTAAATTTCAGGATTTTAAGAATCTTGTTGAGAATCAGAAAGGTAGACATATCCGTATTTTCATAACAGACAATGGAAAAGAGTTTGACTCCGACAAGTATGACGATCTTTGTCGGGCTTCTAGGATTAAGAGGGAGTTGATCGTGCCTTATAACCCTCAACATAATGGGGTTGCAGAAAGAAAGAACGGGATAATTTGTGAAGCAGCTAGAGCCATGATGTATGATCAGAATCTTTTGTTGTCTCTTTGGGCCGGAGCTGCAAGCACTGCAGTCTATATTCAGAACAGGTGTCATCATAAAGCCCTGGAAGAGAAAACTACAGAAGAAGCCTTCAGTTGACCATTTGAGAATTTTTGGTAGTCCTGTCTACATTCATGTACCAAAAGAAAAGAGGACCAAGTTAGAGCCCCCTGGAAAGAAAGGCACTTTTGTGGGTTACAGTGAAACCTCAAAAGCATATCGAATCTATGTACCAAGGCAAAATTTCATAGAAGTCAGTAGAGATGTGACCTTCCATGAGGAAGCAGCCTTTCGTTGTTCCATAGAACTTCCATGTGATACAAAGGAGCAGGAAGCTCCAACTCCAGAACCTTCAAATTCACCACTTTCGGATGAGCAGAGGGAGGAGGCCAGAGAGCCTTCAGTGGATCCCATAAGGGATTCTGTTGAGTTTCCCCTAGAGAAACCTCCTGTCAAAAAAGGAAGCCAGCTTGGTGTCGTGAAACTTTAAAAGAAGCAGAAAAGCATGCAGCACCTAAAGGTACCTTCAAAGAAAGCAAGAAACCAGATAAATACTCAGGTTTGATAGCTCAGTTGAATCTTGTGATTGACTCTAAACCTTCCACTTTTGATGAGGTTGCCAAACATAAAGTGTGGAAGGATGCCATGATAGAAGAATCCGAGTCAACATTGAAGAATGTTGTATGGGAAGTGGTCCCAAGACCTCAAAGCAAATCAGTAGTAACCTCTAAATGGATTTACAAAATTAAGCATGCAGCAGATGGCAGTGTTGAAAAATTCAAAGCTAGATTTGTGGCTCGTGTCTTCTCTCAGAAAGAAGGAATTGATTATGACGAGATCTTTGCTCCTGTTGCCAAGTATACCTCTATCAGAATCATCATCTCTCTTGCTTCATTTTTTTATTGGAAACTTCACCAAATGGATGTTAAGACTGCCTTTCTTAATGGAGGTTTATATCGAGCAGTCTGAGGGTTTCGTGATCCATGGGAAAGAAACCCATGTCTGCAAACTCAAGAAAGCTTTGTATGGATTGAAACAAGCTCCGAGAGCTTGGTATGGAAGAATTGACAGTTTTCTTCAAAGTCTTGGGTTCTCCAAGAGTATAGCAGATCCTAATCTTTATATAAAGATTGTGAAGAATCATCATGTTATCTCGGTTTTATATGTGGATGATTTGTTCCTTACTGGAGAGGAACATCTGATAGCTCAAACTAAGAGGGAGTTCTCAGTAGAATTTGAAATGAAGGCCTTGGGTCTTATGCATTACTTTCTTGGCTTAGAGGTGTGGTAGAAACCTGGTGAGATCTTTCTCTCACAAAGCAGGTATGCAGTTGATGTGCTTCGCAGATTTGGGATGTTGGACTGTAAGTCCATGACCACACCTATGATTTCTAACCTGAAGAAGTTACATGATCAAGCTACAGGTTCAAATCCAGAAGACCCTATCGTATATCGTCAAATTATTGGGTCCTTGATGTATCTAGTACATACCARACCGAAAATTTGTTACGCAATGAATGATCTCAGCCAGTTCATGTGTGAAATGAAACACATTCATATGGTTGTTGCTAAGCATATTCTCGGATATGTCTGAGGGACTATAACCTATGGGCTCAGATACACTTCCAATGGAGGTGTAATGTTTCATGATTGGATGGGCAGTACAGTGGACCGGAAGAGTACTTCCGAATATTGTTTCAGTTTGGGTTCAACTATGATCTCCTGGTCCAGCAAGAAGCAGGGCTCCATAGCCCAAAGCACTGCAGAGGCAGAATACATTGTTGCAAGTGATGCTAGTAGAGAAGCAGTGTGGCTCAGAAAGCTACTCTCAGATTTGTTCAATGCTGAGCTGGAACCCACAGTAATTCACTATGATAACCAAAGCTGCATAAAGCTCTCTGAGAATCCTGTGTTTCATGACAGATCGAAACATATTGAGATGAGATATCACTATGTTCGGGACATGGTGCAGAATAATAGTTTCAGTATTCAGTATGTTCCGATGGCGGAACAAACTGCAGATATTTTGACCAAGCCTCTGTCATTGACAAAGTTTGTGTACTTTCAAGACAAGCTTGGTGTTACTGAGAATGCCTCTCTTGTTGAGAGGGAGTGTTAAAATTAAGCAGCTGCAAGAGCCATTCTTCGGAAAGATGGCAAAGACCCTAACTGAGATCTAGGGCCCCCAATACACTTCTGGGGTTCTTGGTTTGGGACCAAGCAGTTAGAGCCATGGCAAAAGACCCTAGTGAGGGCCCCAGTGTATTGATGGGATTCTTGGTCAAGGACCAAGCAGTTTGATGATGTAAGTCCCTAGATGTGTTCTAGGGCCCCTGGATTTGTTCCAGGGAATAATTGTTCGTGCTTGAATTGATTGTTGGTTGTGTACCTTGGTGGATAAGACCCTAGTGGTGATCTAGGGCCCCCAGATGTGTTCTGGGGTATCCTGGTCTGGGACCAGCCAGTTTCTTGGTTAAGTACCAAGCAGAGATGATGTGTGATCTTCTTCTCTCCCGGGATGGTCCATGAGACCTAGGCGCAGTTAAGAAGAAGGACATGATCACATCATTGACCTTCCTCTTATGTTGGGATGATAAAAGCTTATAAGTTATCATGAGACTTGTGTGGACATCTTTCCATTGAAGAAGAACACCCCTTTGACTTTGACTTGTTATTAATGTTTATGTATTTTTGGTCTTTGCTAGCCACCTTGACCTGTTGACTTTCTAATTAATATTTTATGAATTAAAATATTAATTCTTTAAATTGTTTATTTTTATTAGGGTTTATTTTAACCCTAAAGATAGGGTTAAATTAGTTAACCCTAACCTACTACCTAAACTACAAAAATAAACCTCTCCCCCTCACTCACACACTCATCATTCTTCCTCCTATCTCTCACTTGGTCTGATTTTTGCTGCGCCCTCTCCTTGTTTCAGTTTGGTGTTTTTGTTGCGGCCTCCATGGACAGATATTTTGGGTGCAGCCTCCTTGGACAGTCCTCTCGCTGAGGTGCAGCCTCCTTAGGACTATCTCTCTTGCTGGTATAGGGTACGGACTCCTCCTTGGGCAGTCCTCTTGCTGTGTGTTGTGGTGCAGCCTCCTTGGACAGTCCTCTTGCTGAGGTGCGGCCTCTGTGGGACTGTCTCTCTTGCTGGTTTGGGGGTACGGCTCTCTCCTGGTTGATCTTCTTGCTGGTACAGTGGTGCGGCCCTCCTTTTGGAGCAGTTCTTTGTTGGGTTTTAGCTGTGGCCTCTTCCTCTCCTCCCTTCCAGTCTGCTGCCACCTCCTTGCTGTTTTTGCTGCCATCCTTATGTTGCCATTTGCCTCATTTCTGGTGCCACATAGCTGCTGTCACCTAGTTACAGCCTTCATCACTCAAATCTGGGTTTGCTGAGGAAGCCCTAATTTCTGCCACCTATTTTGCTGTAACAGTCCCTTCTTGGACAGTTTTTGTTAAGGGCTGTTAGTGGTTTTCTTTCAACCCTGTACTTGATGTTTAGTATGTTGATTGGTTTTTTGAGATCTACCTAAAGTTCTTCTTGGCAAAACTGTTCACAAAAGATCATGATAAGATCTACCCCTGAGGGTTTGATCCATGACCATTTGAGCTTTTTCTGAGCATACAGAAAAGAGGACAACAGCAAGCACATCAGGTAAATTTGTTCTTTGTTTTTGCTAAGGTAATGTACAGATCTGTTCTTTGTTTTTGCTAATGTTCAGATCTGTTCTTTGTTTTTGCTAATGTTCAGATCTGTTTTCTTTAGTAATGTTTAGATCCATTGTTTTATTTCTGTTATTTGTATACATCAGAAATTTTTGAATATATTGCTGATCTAAAACTACTGTAGTAAATAAAATTTTAAAAGGATATTTCTGTTTCTAGTTTGCCCTTAAATTTCTAACAGTTTACTCCGTACTTTTCACATAAAGGTGGGTGTTAGTGTTCTATTAGTGACAACCAACTATTGTTAGTTGTAAGCTTACGTAGGCATCCTTAACTGCCCAGACAGTTACCTTTTGCTAACACTGGGCCTTTTCCCATTGTTATATATAGCAGGCATCCTCTTGTATTGTATAATAATAGATATACAATCTATTTTTTCTATTGTTGTTTTGTTTTATGGATTCTAGACTCATTTGCGATCTGGGTTAGACCTGGATTTTTACAAATTACTCCCATTCCAAGCACAGCATTGATGGCACAGCTTGAACAAAACCCCATGGAAACTGTCAAATTCACAAGCATCAAGACAAAAAAACAACAATGCATCCCATAATGGCAATACAGACCCGAATATATTTACTATTGAAATTTGAAATGTTTCCAGATTTTGTGAATCATGGTGGGAACCCTACATCTGTGGACATAATCTAAATTTGTTCTTTCTTAGGATCCAAATGATTTAGGAATTGAAATGTCTGCATATTGGTAGATTCTGCAGAGGAACACCAGCATTACACTCTTCGAGACTGAAGCAGATGTTTGGTTTCAACAAAGTTGATGTGACCTTGGATGGGACACCACAAGCATAGAGAAACCGGGCCACTTTTGCATCCACCTCATCCCTACCTCCAATATCAAGGAAATCTGCTATTGTTCTTCTAGATCCAGAGGTTCCAGAACCAGTACCACGTTAAGATGGAGATGTGTTGCCACCAAATCTAGATTTGGCATCGGATTGAAGCTTTTGTTTTTTACCATACTTTTTTAGTGCAGCTTCCTCTATCCTTATATATTTTTGTCTCTGCTCCTTGGATATATTAGGGCAAACTGTGATCCCAGTGGACCCCTTGTTGTCATCACTCTCCATTACACCACAAAGATGCCTCCTTAGACGGGTATATGAACCGGTA
>SNQJ01S0004319.1:99663-122315 GCA_010110895.2 Picea sitchensis
ACATTTTTCGATATTTACCGATATTTTCCCCGATATTGCCGATATTTTCGTTTTCGGACCCTCGGCGATATTTTGCCGCTGCCGATGTTGGTAACACTACTCCTCACTCTTTCCCTTTGGTCCTTTACCTCTACCCTTGTTTGACTAACCAAATAAAGCTAGGGTGTCATCACCACCGTTCTTGTTGGCTTTCGACTCCATTTGAGTCTCCTCCTGGATACAATGATCCCAAAGCTTCTCAAAGTTAGGAAGGTTCTCCCAAACGCAAATACCTTTGACAAATGGTTCCCATGAAGTTGGAAATCCATTCAGTGCCATGCTCACTAGCTCTACATCTGCAACCTTCTCTCCAACCGTTGCAAGTTGATCATGAACCTATGTGACCTTCATAAGGTAACTAGTAACTGAGTCTGATCTAGTCATCACTGTGAATTTGAGTTTGCTCCACAATATCATCTTTTTATTTATGTTATCACTCTAGTAGAGACTTACCAAGGCATTAAACATCTCCTTCGTTGTCGTCTTCTTGGTTATGTGAGTGATCAACTGATCCTTTATGGCATCCAAGATCATCCACTTGACCTTCACTTCCCTCTTCTTGGGAGCTCCCAATTGTTGTGGATTTGTAGGCAAAGTCGCAACATCCTTGACAATATCCCAGAGATCATTCTCTTCTAGTAATAGTGTAACCCTCACCTTTCGTGATAAGAAATTCAAGGCACCATCCAATCTGTCCTTAAACCTTAAGGCTAGTTGATGCCATCTCTAAGATCTGAAAATTAGTTTTGAAACCCTCTAACTATTGGCCCTTCTTCCCTACAACAGATTTACTGCTGCAAATCCCTGAGAATCTCAATCAAAGAAATAGCTCCAATACCATGTAAAAATTCAAGCCTAGATGACTGACGTCCTTGTGATCTCAATTAAACAAGTAAATTGCTGAATTTAATTAATGTTGAAATTAAATTTCAGACCATAGTATCAATCACACAATCGCTGGAAATTAAATAGCAGAAGCATAAAATCAATTTCACACATACACAAGTAATTACTCCTTCAAAATCAGCTTTTCATTCCTTTGAAAAATTTATAAAGAAACCTCTACAAGTTGCCAAAAACAAACAGCTGCATGGTTGCCAAAAATTACCCTAAACTAAGGGGAATGGTCTACGGATAAAGCACGGCCTGGCTGTACAACTTGTCCGTACTGATTGTACAGATGCCTATAAGGTCTATCCATACCACTGTACTAATCAGTACAGTCCTGTCCATATTGTTGTACGAACTTTTACATGACTGTATGGAACTGTACAAATCCCTGTACAGGACTATTCATTGCCCAGAAATGCCTCTTTCTTGGTTGCCTGCTCTCTCTCTTTCTCTCTCTCTCTCTCTCTCTCTCTCTCAACCAGCTCAATTGTTCGTGTATAAACTCTCTATCTTGACATATCTTTATACTTTTAGTTGAGACCAAAACCCTAATCTATTTTTGAGTTTACTCCTAGTCTAAGTCATGAATGCATGAGACACATTTTACTCACTGAATGGAAGGATTTCCTTACTTCGTCCAAGGCCTTCATCTTGGCATCATACTAGTTTGTCTTTGTATGAGCAACAAGGTGATTGAAAATTCAAGAACTGTTAATCCTTCTCGAAGTTCTTTATTAATCCTTCTTGAAGTTCTTCATCGCTTACTTGCAAAAATGGACTTTGTGTATATATTTTGCTAGTCTTGATAAGGGATCTGCCCTTCCCAGAAGCCACGGTCCTGATCTCCTGCTGAGACAATCTAGTGATAAATATTTATCAACACTCCTCAGCTTCACAAGCCCCATTAGATGAAGATAAAGGGCAGTAAAACAGTGAGCATCAGAGCATTGTATAGAAGATTGTCCAATATGAAAGATGGTGAACAGCAACCTTGACCTTCATATAGTCCAGGAACCTATTGCTGGTAGATATAGTCATAGTTCTCATGCTAGGTGATTGATTTATGGACCTGCTTTGTTGAATTTCTCCCTTTCTCACAAACAAATCCCGGTGCTTTGCAGCTAAATGCAATACAACACCACAAACTGTGCATTCCTCATCCTGCCGCATTAGATCTGGCATTTTCATGGGATTATATTACAGCCTAAAATATAAAGTAGTCAAGAAAGTGTTCAACATGTAGCAATGGTGATGCTGCAATCTTCCAGTTAAAATATAGCTGAATGAACGAATTCTGTTGATCTTCCAATGGCTGTATGATGTCCCATATACTATATAAGAATAGGATGTTTACTGGTTTGTGGTGTTCATTTATTCACTTCATTCCAGCTCAAATCCCCATTTGCTTGGGATGCACTGAATGTAATCCTGTATTTATAGATACAGAGAGACAGTTGACTGAAATTTATATAATTGAAATAATAGCCACTGCTCCCAAGACTCTTCCAGTTCCAATATCTTTTGAATATCTAACGTCATCATTGATTCTGAAAGGGTTGACAAATTTATATTTGTCTTGCATTGAAAGATTTGGAAAATCCCCCAACTACATGGATGCTGCTCATAATTTCTCTAGCTGCTTTAGCCTGCAACCTGTTTCAGTGGAGTCCTTTATGCTCTTGGGGTTTGCGTATAATTTCTTGAGATTTTGTGATATTGCAGGTGGAGGAGAAAGGAAAGTTATCTGGTGATGAGTCTCAATGCCATTAAATCGACAAGAATCTACGCATTGCATGCCATCAAGGCATCTAGCATTGATTCACACACAATAGTTACTGCTTATGCCAGCTTGCTTGCTTGTGGGCTACCATTCTGTCGTTCCTTGAATTGTAAATTCATTTTATTTATTCTGACAATCAAGATTTTAGTAATTCTGCAGGAGAATATCATCCACAAACAGAGTCCAATTGCTGAGAAGGCTCTGAATTCACAATCTGAGAACTTTGCCAGTTAAAGATACGATATGGATTGCAGCATTTTATCTCTAAGGTAGTAATTGGAGACTCTTTTTGGGCAGTAAACATCGTAATTTAAACATGTTTGCATGACATATATAACATGCAGCTTTGGGCATAATTTATGCTTCAACATAATTGTTTACAAATTCTGAGTCAAATATGCAATAAAACGTTTTACAATTTATGATCAAGGTTTACTCAAGTCAAAAACTTTTCAATATACTGCCTTATTCTGCTCATCTTATGCTGCATAAAATATAGTAAATGAAACCTCTGACTTAGCAAGAAGGCAATCTCTTACTTTGGGAAGAAACGATGTAAATTCAAAGAAAGACAATTGTTACAAAAAAATTAGATATCCAGTCATAGGCTGGAAGCTATGAGCTGACTTCAAAGTTCTATGGGTTGTACTTCTGTCATGGTGACCATGTGTCAGGAAGCATTCATAAATTCCATAAACAAACCATGAAAGAAAAGAACAGTGACTAGGCTTTCCCTCATCGTGCCCTCATCAATGTCTCTTAGAACATATGATGAATTCCAAAAATTATACTATTCCTCGTGAAAAAAGTCCTCCAACCAAGAACAAGGCAACCAAAAACACACATGGAATTGCATCTCTGAAACATTTTTGGGCAGACAACATGGATATTTAGAGGCATGTAATAACTGAATATGCTCTAAAAAGCAATCAGGATAGATTCATGTCCGAGACAGCATTCCACCAAAATTCATGTAAAGGGTGCTAAGACAAAAATGCTCAGAAAATGTAAAGGTAAGATTTTATGTGCATTTAGTCAGAGCACAACTAAAACTAACCAATCCCAATGATTATACGCATCTCATATCCTTTGATATCCATTCTCAACTCCAATGACCCCCATCTTCTGAATATGTTTTTGTGTATCTGTTTTCCCTGTTGAATATTTGCTAGATGGGCATTTGCTGGGAGAATGCTCAAGACAGTCACCCAGTTGGGCTTCACATTCAGAAACTGTATTTCAGTATAGAGATTCAATCATTCAATGCTTCATCCCAGTACCCATACCGCATGTACCGAATAATCATCAAGTGTAAAGAACCCTGCCTGATAAACCCACTTAAAAAAATTTCTTTACACAATAAAATCTACAGCAGGTAGCATGCTAACTTATCCATGCATCTAATAGCATGTAGGCATTATCAAACAAACCCAACAGCATTCAAATTAAACATTTTACACAGCGGAATTAACATTTAAAACACAACAGAAAACTTATCTTTAAATTGCTGAACCGACTGGCTGCGTACAGGAGTCATTCCTCCCAGCCATAGGCGCTGCTGTTCCATTTCTCTCAACAGCAGGCCACCCTCGAGCTGAGGCTATGACTCCACAAGGAGGTATGGCCCTCTTGGCTGTCCACTCTCCACATTCAGCAGCCCAAAACCCAGGTTCTACTCCAACAGCAGTTCCAAACCACCAGTTCTCTTCCCCTCAACCTACACAACCCAAGGAATGGAATCCTCCTTCTCTGAGGCCTTCTCACTTTCCTCCAGGGCTCTAGTGCACTTGATCTGCTAGGAATCTCACAGCTGGGGAATCCAAGAACTCTCAGCAGCTCCAGGAGTGCTCACAGCAGCCTCAACAGGAAATGTCACTTACAGGCATACAGCCTTCATTACAGGCCTACAGCCTCATTTTCAGCATAAAACTCAGCCCAACAATGGCTGTCCTTAAACATATAATGGCTGGTGCTCTTTTTCCAGCACTCGGCCCTCATCTTGCTCCTCCAAACCATCATGAAAAACTTCCCCAAGAATGAACTCGAATTTCTTTTTCTTCTTATGCAAGCTTGACTCACACATTCCCAACAAGTGGTTGTACTCAACCCATGCTGTCATAAATTTGGTGAGTTGACCTTTCCCACCCACCACTCTTACATCACTTTAATAATTCTTTGTTATTTCAAAGGTGGATAAACATTAATATGAATGGCCTGGATTAATATAAATGGGTGACTCCTTGGAACCCCCTTTAGCCCCCTCTCTTGTGGAATCATAGCCCCCAGTCGTTACCTTCTTGCTCGTACCGCAGCTAGCAATAATTACTTTTATTAATAATTTTAATGTACATTTTACATATCTTGGCCCTTTGCCATATCAATTCATATGGGCTATCCTGCTCAACCATACCGGCTCACCAGCCTGATTAATATTTGCACAATTACATTATAATTGCGGGGATTAGAACTGGGGATATTACATCAAGTCCAGGAAACCTGATCTCTTTGAGACATTTTGTCAAACACTTCGCAAGCAACATCTAAAACTTCACACTTGGAATTTATGGCCACAAGGACAATACTCCCTACGATATCCAACTCAAGTCCAGCGCTCCATGCCCTCCTAAAGAACTGATTAGGTCATGCATGCCTTGACTATGGAGCTGAAGAGGAAACTGTCAGGCTTGATGCCTTGTGTCCCTGCATTTGGCCATAGAACACAAGGGCTTACTCGCAGTGCCAGTTTTGTCACCTGCTAGGTTGTTGACATATAGCCAAGCATATGCATAACTCCCTTCATCTCCAAGCCAACTATCTCGTTATCTTATGGAGAGACAAGTTTTATTACAATGTTTTATGTCCACTACATTTATTCTTAGACAGGGTGTTTGTGTATGCCAAAGTCACGGCTATAGACTGTCAATTCATTTGCATTGTTTTCTTACTGCAATTGTTTTTTCAAGCTACAAGTATCCAAACCCCAAAAGGAGAAGTTTTTATAAGAACCCTGAAACCATATTGTGAACGCAACCCTAGCCATAAATGAAAAAAAAAAAAAAACCCAAATCGCTATGATTACCAATGCAGACAAAAGCAAGATCATAGGGATTGGCAGATGGCCCTCGTGACCGCAAAGCCAACAGGATATGAAGCCATTGTGTGTACAGGGTAAGACAGGATTGACCTGCTTTTGAGTTCTCTGTATGTGCAGAGATACAGAAAGAAGAACACTCACGTGTACTCTGCTCTGTTCTGTGTGCATTCAAAACCCAATATGTAATGTTTCCCCTTCACACATTTTGTCAAATAGTTTGTATGTATCAACCAGGTTTTGGCACTTGGAGTACATGTCAACGAGATATCCTAATTTGCCACCAAGTGGAGTCAATCAAAACTTCTCTACCGTTTGATTTCTTCCATGAACAGACAAAATCATAATTTTGCTATGATTTGATAATCTCATTGCAGAAATACCCAACCTATACATGATAAAAAATGGTGACACAATATATCATCCTTTTTCTGTTCTTTGGTCACAGAGTCTTAAGTTCATAACCCACATGGGCACATTTGTTCAGTCTAATTACAATTACACTATTCAACAGTATCTCCCTGTAAGTTATTCCAAATAGACATTTTTAAAATTAGGGAGAATGGAACCATGTAGCAGCAAAGAGTTTCAATCCAACACCACAGTTTATAAGTCTCCACAATTGGTTGGTTCAGAGACCGATTCAGTTCATGTGTTTTGACAACCAATTAGTAAGCAGTTTGTGCTAGATGCTCATTACATAATTTTTGTCAAACTATTCACCAGTATCCCAGAGGTCCAATGAATTAAACCTGGAGGCTCTGATACCACTTTGTGGTGGACCTCCTCTATAGCTCCATCAACGGAATGGGGCACCTAATAATTGTAATTTTTACCTTCAATGCGACAGAACTATGGACTAAGAACACACAAAGCATGGGCCCATAATTTCAACAAAATTCTACTTAATCCTTCTATTACAGTTTTATGCTATCTATGTCACTTAACTGAACTTCAGTAAAGAATTATGTCATGGCTTTAGTCCATGGTGTAAATATACTAGTTACAACAACAGTATAACATAGCAGTTGCAAAAATTAAACTTATTCGTCACCGGAGCCAACCTGTTGAGATTTGGGTACCTTGGAAAGTGGTCCCCTTGTGTTTATGAGTCTCTAAACACAAAGGGGGAGACTATTACCCTCATTACTTTACTTTATGATTCTAATTTCACTTTGACTTAGGAGATTTAAGTCAAAAGTGAAATATGTCACTTAAGTCATTAAAGTGACATTTACTTCACTTTGTGGATGAGTTAAAGAACATAAAGCAAACTAAGGAAAGTGGGTTTCCTAAGTGAGATTTTTGGATTAGATCTCACCCATTGATTAGACTTGGCTAGATTGGATCTAGGCCATTGATCTTTTAGGGTTTGGCCAAAGAGAGGCTAAAGGAGGTAATAGGGCAAAGATGAGATTCATTCTTCACTTGAGAGGAGAGGAGGAGGAGAGCTCTTGCATGCACATCTTGAGGAGGAGAAGACGCATGAGGTCAAGGGTTTGAGGAAATGCTTAGCTTGAGTGCTAACTTGCATGGAGGGTCATTCATGGAGGCTTGGGCACCATCTTGAGTAGGGGCGCATTCTTGAAGAGGAGGGGCGCACAAGCTTGTGGAGGAGCGCACTTTGTGAGAGAGACGCATCAAGCTTGAGAAGAAGGGCGCACCTTGTTGAGGAGTCTCACTTGTAGAGGATAGGTGCACTCTAGAGGAGAGGAGGGCGCAAGGCAAGTGAGGGCGCACACTACACTTGTGTTTTTGCTAGAGGAGGGGCGCACTTGAGCTTAGTGCTTAGCAAGCTATGGAGGGAGGCACTCTTGTGTAAAAGGTGCAAGACCAAGGGAAAAAGCAAAGGAAAAGGGCAAGGATCAAGTTCAAGCAAAGGCAAAGGTACAAGGGAAGAGGACCAAAGTCTAGCTAAGCAAGAGGAGTGCACCAAGGCAAAGGGTGCCTTGCTTCAAAAGGCTAGCAGGGCCATCTTCAAGGGACTCCAAGGCTTCCAAGAAGGGTTGCTATCGTACCAGGTTCACTTGTAAATGGTTTCCGTGTTGTACATTTTGCTTTGAGGCCTTCTATATACATCTACTCCAAACTGGTTTTCCCCGTGGGGGTTTTTCCAGGGTTGTGTTGACCAAAAACATGTGTCAATTCCATGCATGCTTAGAAGTGTTAGAACAGCATTTAGAATTGTAAAGATTGTGAATGTGTTTTGAGTTATATTGTATATGTTAATCATTGGTATGAAAAACACTTGCAAGGGCACCTCAAAAGGACACTTAACCACAAAAATTATCAGCAAAAAGTAACCAAACAGTTTGCTGTCCTAAAAGACAGCAAAGGACAGTTCTGGAAGAATTTAGAGCTAAAATCTGATCAAAGACAGATCAGTTTTAGCAGCCTGATAGTACCTCGTTTCTCTTCATGGTATCAAAGCCCTTGGTGGCTAGACTTGATGATTTCTAGTGCATTCAGTGGACAGTTTTGTGACAGCTTAGTGGCAGATATTTAGACAGCGTGTTGACTGAGTTTGTGGACAGCTTGTGGGCAGATTTGTTGACAGTTGCAGAACTGATTTTTGACACTTGTGGACAGCCTCTTTTCACACCTACGTGGACAGGAGTGAGGCTGATTTTTGACCTCTTATCACACCTATTTGTTAGGAGTGAGGTTGTAGTTCTACTGCCTATTTTCACAACTGTGTTGACAGGAGTGAGGCAATGTTCTTGTGCAGTTTTAGCATTAGTGTGAGCTTTAGTGGACAACCATGTCGGTGTCCCAGATGCAGGCAGATGATAGGGTAGACGGAGCTAGCAACTAGTCCCCTTGGAAGACCAGGATAACTTTCGCCTTAGAGGACCTTGAACTATAGTTCATGCTCCTGTTGTTCTTCCTCCTATCACATGCTCCCGTGTTGGTGGCAGAGTTCAGGAAGAGGAACATCAAGGCGAAAAGGACTATTTGTGACGGGGTGAGAGACCACATCATTCCACATTTGACTGGTAAAGACTATGCATTTGAGATGTGGGAGTCTTTATGCAAGCTTTACCAGAGTCCAAACCAGAACCGGAAAATGGTTTTGAAGGACAAGCTCAGGAGCATTCAGATGCTCGATTCCGAGTCGGTTACATCATTCCTTGTTAGATTCACTCAGATCAGAGATGAGGGTTATGGTGAGGACAGCCTTAAATAGCTTTACCAAACCATGGGGTCCATTTGTTCAAAGCATTGTTGCTCGAGAGGTTATGCCTACTTGGGAGAGACTTTGGGATGATTTCGTACAGGAGGAGATGAGACTCACCTCAGAGTCCTCAGGACAGCAGCGGATTACTTAGGGTGATGAGGACCTTGCTCTGTGGACTAAGGGCAAGAAGAAGACGAACAAAGGTGCTAGACAATGTCCCAAGGGAGGGGCCAAACCACAACAGAGTGGCGGTGGGCAAGAGAGAGACATGAGCACAGTGAGATGCTTTGCTTGTGGAGAGATGGGTCACTATGCAGGACAATGTCCCAAGAAGAAGAAGAAGCAGCAGGATGATACTGTAGTGACAGCAGAGGAGATTGTGTTCGATACACAGTTTGCGAGAGAGTGTGCACTCGTCAATTCCTTGTTAGCTATTACACCATCCAGCGTCAGGTGGGGAGACAGAGTTGAGGACCTATTGACTCATAGTAGTGATTCAGAGGAAGCTCAAACTCAGTTTTCGAGGACACCATCTTCAGGGGTGACTCGTCCACTCGGGACAGCTTCAGTGTCAGAGTTGCCGAGACAGAGGGTTGGTGTAGGGGCTTCAGAGCATTAGAGATTGATGAGGAGGAGGAGCAGGGCACCACAGAGGCTTGAGCCTCACTTGGCTACTAAGACAGGCAAATCAGGTTCCGATTCCACTTCAGGTGGAAGTCACTTGGTGAGAGGCCAAGTTGAGGAACTTGGTAAGATGTCGAGATCCAGGTACTCTTGGTGAGATATCAAGAGGGGGAGACTCTTGGTGAAATGCCAAGAGTAGTGACCATTGGCGAGATGCCAGGAGGTAGAAATCTTTGGTGGGAGACCAAGGTTGAGATCTTTGGTATGATACCAAGATCTAGGTGATCTTGGATAGGTGGAGATGCACTTTCGTCTATAGATCAAGCAGGTTGAGCAGAACTGTGTCAGAGACTACTTTTGATGATCGGGGTACAGCCATACTCACCGAGTATTTGCCAGTAGGCAACCATGTCCACTATAGGGATAACATTGGTGGTGAAGGGCACTTTTCTCGGTAAGAGGGAGTGTTGAGATTTGGGTACCTTGGAAAGTGGTCCCCTTGTGTTTGTGAGTCTCTAAACACAAAGGGGGAGACTATTACCCTCATTACTTTACTTTATGATTCTAATTTCACTTTGACTTAGGAGACTTAAGTCAAAAGTGAAATATGTCACTTAAGTCATTAAAGTGACATTCAATTCACTTTGAGGGTGAGTTAAAGGACATAAAGCAAACTAAGGAAAGTGGGTTTCCTAAGTGAGATTTTTGGATTAGATCTCACCCATTGATTAGACTTGGCTAGATTGGATCTAGGCCATTGATCTTTTAGGGTTTGGCCAATGAGAGGCTAAAGGAGGTAATAGGGCAAAGATGAGATTCATTCTTCACTTGAGAGGAGAGGAGAAGGAGGAGAGCTCTTGGGCACACATCTTGAGGAGGAGAGGGTGCATGAGGTCAAGGGTTTGAGGAGATGCTTAGCTTGAGTGCTAGCTTGCATGGAGGGTCATTCATGGAGGTTTGGGCACCATCTTGAGTAGGGGTGCATTCTTGAAGAGGAAGGGTGCACAAGCTTGTGGAGAGGTGCACTTTGTGAGAGAGGCGCATCAAGCTTGAGGAGAAGGGCGCACCTTGTTGAGGAGTCTCACTTGTAGAGGATAGGCACACTCTAGAGGAGAGGAGGGCGCACACTACACTTGTGTTTTTGCTAGAGGAGGGGCGCACTTGAGCTTAGTGTGCACCAAGCTATGGAGGGAGGCACTCTTGTGTAAGGGGTGCAAGACCAAGGGCAAAAGCAAAGGCAAAGGGCAAGGATCAAGTTCAAGCAAAGGCAAAGGTACAAGGGAAGAGGACCAAAGGCTAGCTAAGCAAGAGGGGCGCACCAAGGCAAAGGGCGCCTTGCTTCAAAAGGCTAGCAGGGACATCTTCAAGGGACTCCAAGGCTTCCGAGAAGGGTTGCTATTGTACCAAGTTCACTTGTAAATGTTTTTCGTGTTGTACATTTTGCTTTGAGGCCTTCTATATACATCTACTCCAAACTGGTTTTCCCCATGGGGGTTTTTCAAATTTTCCAGGGTCATGTTGACCAAAAACATATGTGTCAATTTCATGCATGCTTAGAAATGTTAGAACAGCATTTAGAGTTGTAAAGATTGTGAGGAGTGTTGTGTTTTGAGTTATATTGTATGTGTTAATCATTGGTATGAAAAACACTTGCAAGGGCACCTCAAAGGACACTTAACCACAAAAATTATCAGCAGAAAGTAACCAAACAGTTTGATGTCCTAAAAGACAGCAAAGGACAGTTCTGGAAGATAAAACTTAAACCTAAAATCTGATCAAAGACAGATCAGTTTTAGCAGCCTGATAGTACCTCGTTTCTCTTCACAAACAACATGAAAAGGATGTCAGGGAACGATTTCCCTCCCAGCCACAGGCAATCCATTAAGATAGCCCCCCTGAGTTGGGGCCATGGAATGACACAGGCAAACAGTCTTTTTCAATTTCCACCCTCAGAAACACAGTACTCTAGCATAATGATATTGCACTCAAGTCTCACAGTAACACAAGATACCCATGGTGTGTAGGAGAGTCCATGAGGGGAGTGAGTGCCAAGGATGGAAAAGAATAATGACAAGCAAGTCTATCTCCAATTGAAAGTTACATTTTATATCCCCCTTGCATGGGAGGCTAGGTGTCACCACATAAAAACCTCTTTTGCATGGATAGCTAGGTATCCTTTTTCTAATACTGAATTAATTCATAAGGGTAGTATAATGTTTGAGTAAGTAAGGAATAGCCATGTGCCCCTTATCTTCTCTCTAGCCCTTTGCCATGTTTCAGCCCATGGTCCCTCCCCATATTCCCCGTGGCCATCCTATGTTGTGTATGTTAATTTATCAGTGACACATTCACATCAGCATCACAGGCCTCACCCAGGCCTTATTAACATCATATTTTATAGTCTAAATGTTACACATTCACTAGCGGGGTCTTGGCCTTGGGCCCTCGTTAGGAATCATTTTACATGGTCACTTATATTTTTGCATATACATTCTGTTTACAAGTCATTGGTACCCTTGACTCAGTACCAAGACAAAAGTTAATCATATATGCTAAACTACACATATACATATTCAAATGCAAGGGAGGTGGAAGCGTGGTATTACAACTGCAGGAATAAAACAATTCTCTTTATCAAACCAAGCAATAGAATAAAGAGAGAGGAATAAATGCACAATGCTCTTAGTTTAAAGTACAAAACCCAAGATACATTTTAAAAGCTCAAGAGGGTTGAGATAAGATTCCACCCAGAGGACAATAACCTCTGGTTGTTTTTCACAGGTGTAAAGCTGAGCTCAAACATCTCTTTCGATGCTCGTCCAGGTTCCCAAAATCCAACAAGCTTTGCAACAAGATTAGCACTGTCTTGGATGTGGGCCAAATCTTCGGTATCTGTCCATAATCTCTGAGCCAACTGCAATTTCCTCTGCTTTGTGTCCAGGACAACACCCCATTTCTCAAATAGAGTCTCTCTCTCAGAAGCCGTTAATTTCCTTTGCATCTGCCTAGCCAGTATTTCTCTTTCGCGCCTCAAAGCTCGAATACTGCAAAATCCACAACTTATTGTTCATAAGGATTGGTGCAAACACTAGGCAGGATTATTAAATTATGATGCATATTATAGTATCTATACATAATACAATAAAATGCTTAGCAGAGGTTGTTATAATCAAAATTTCAAATACACAGCTGCTGAAGAAAGGGAGGGGGATTTACCTAGAAGCCAGAGTAGTGGTTTGATCATCATCATGGGCAGGGCTATTACCAGCGCCGTGAGAAAAACTCTTACGAAGGAATGACAGCCTCTTTAGTTCTACCTCCATGTATATTGCATCTGAAGGATCGCCTTTGAATAGTAGGAAAAAATGGGTTCTGTGAACTAAAGAGACATAGCAGGTGCCCCAGAGTTCAATTATCTGCATCCTTTGTTTCTCAAATTCGAAAGGCCAGTGGGAAGGTGATTGTACAAGTTTGGATGACTGGTTGAGAGTTACATCATCGACCTTTCTATCATCTTGAACATGCCCATTTGTCTCCAGTTCCATCACCTGCATAAAATATGCAATATGCTGTCATGGCCCCTCCTTTCCAACAAATTAAAAAGGACTCTGAAACAAACAAAAAAATCAAAAACAAATTCCTTAATCTTTTTACTCCATTTCTTGTAGAAAATCGAGCCAAACCTAGAATATTTACATGTTCAGTAAATTAGGTATATGTGAGAGCTCTTCCCGAATTGTCTCACAACACCACAAATGAAACACAATACTCCAGCAAAGGATGTTTGTGCTGAGTTTCACGTGAGAATTCAATGCGAACACATCCTAAAAGCTTTTGGAGAAACTGAAAGAATATGAAAGAGACTAATGAAATCCACCAGCCAATACAATGTATATCAAGCAAGATGCAGAAAGACCTAAGACCTGCAACTGTACCTAGTAGGATTGTACTTCAAAAGAACCTTGTGCTGAAACTATGGATAGAAAAATATATAAAGAAACCTTTTAAGTTTTAACCAATCAAACAGAGATTGCTTTTTGAAAAGAACTAAAGAGCAAGCATTTTGGTGTCTTACCTGGCAAACAAGAAGCTGCTTCTGGTATTGAAGCTTAGCCACACGCTCTTTGAGCTCGGTGACATACGAGCGAATATTATTAATATTCTCTTCAGCAGCAACCTTGAACATATTCTTAACATTTTTTATGTCAAAAGAAGCACTTCGTTCAAGCATTTCAGTGCTGTCTCTGGTTAACGCATTACCTTCTTTACCCTCGTTTTTATGAAAAAGACTCTTCCTCAAGCTCCCAGGTCTCTTCCAACCAGCTTTTTCTGGTGGAGTATTTTCATCGTGCTCAAAATTATCTGTCACCCAAGAAGAGGGAGAGGACGGAGGGCTAGTCATTATTTCAGCTATACAACTTCTGCTCCTTGTTAGTTGTGGAAATCTACTGAAATCCGATAATCTAACTTCATTGGGAATAGGGAGGACAAGATTTTCAATGGACTGTTGCACATTCTGAAGCTGCTCTTCCAATGCAGCAATTGTTGCATCTGTATCAGTTAATTTGTGGAGATCCCCTGAGCCATTCAGTCTTGAAATCTCTTCCATGAGTGTTGTATATACTAGGCTTCTTGAAGCAGTTTGCTCTTCTGGGCTTGAATTTTCTTCCTTTGAACGCAAGGCTCGAATTTCTCCTCTAAGCTCTGTCATAGCAGATGCTGTATCATCCTTGGGTGTACCTGATTGAGCAATATCAAGGCACTGGACTTCTTTCTGAAGGGCCACCAATGCTCTACTAGCATCCTTACCAAGCTCTTCCTGCAGATACTCCAACTTTCTAATTTCTTGAACCAACAGTAGGGGATTTGAGGCGGACTCCCTAACAGGGTGCTTCTCGGGTGTGGAGGCTGAGGATTGTTGAAATTCTTCTGACTGTAAAAGAGCTTCTTCTTGATGTTTTTGAAGACTTTGCTGATAAGGATTTTCACTGCTTGTCTGGTTTACTCTTCCGTTGTCAGGGCTATGCAGTTTAGGAAATTGCAAGTAATCTGAACCCAATTCATGCCCTGTGCTGGATACATCCGATGCTGGGAATTCATCTTCATAAGAGTTTATTTTCTGAGCAAGAGTGTGACTGGGATTAACTGAGTCCTGGAAAAAGAGAAATAGAAATAAGTTTTGCATCCCTGAAAATGGCCGAGAACAGCTTACATCTAGCTCAAGAGATGGAACAACTAGTTACCCGTCTTCTTGACCCTTGGCTGCTTGCAATGCTCCGAAGCAGGTCCTCAAATTGGCTTTGCGCAGCATCTCTTTGTTGAGTCAGCTTCTTGATCTCTTGGCCCATCTAGAATTTTAGACGACATCAAACCCCTCATCAGACCAATAATCACGGAATTTTATCCACAAGGCAACAGATTTGACTAGTTCAAATAAAGAGCATAGATTAGCTAGGTTTACAGTAAACACAATGAACATCATAGAATAATTAATGAATAATGGAAGACCTTCTGAATCTGGAGGTCTTTCTCCTTCAACAAAGTCTCAGTGTGGTGAGAGGGAGCAGAGTACCCAGGAGCAGAGTACCCAGGGGCTCGTAATTCACTCTCAAGCCTGGCCACTTCTTTTTGCAAGTGTTTCAATAATGCCTTGTCTGACATAACTATATTGACATGTGCACTAGTCGCAACTTCCTTTGCACAGCTAGCAAAGAAGAGAGTATTCCGTGACTGTTCAACATGGCTCCTTGCAGGACTCAATGTACATATCATTGCTGTCCTTGCATTGCCTCCCAATGCATGTTGAAGAATTCGAGTGAGCTTAGAATCTCTGTATGGAATGTGACCATTCCTGGTCTTATTGTTTCCACTGTAATAAAAGTAGATGCCATATTTTATCAACACAAACCAAAAAATGTCTGAATTTGAAGCCATAAACAGTGTCAACAATTCGTATTATCTTCAGAAACATATAATACTGCCACTGTTCTTCATCCTTGATGTCTGGAAGATTTTTTTGATCGAAATTGGAGCCTAATATTATCCAGGATGATGTCTAACGTCAACATTGAAAACAGAAGAGGAATGGGTAGAAACAGACCTGAGCTTCCTAATTACAGTGCCCAGGGTAAGCAAGCTGCGATTAATATGGCAACCTTCCTTCAATCTAACTCCTGCTGAAAGAGATTGAGACGCGCGCTCACTCCCTGCAAGATCAACAAGGTTCTGTACAAAATTGTCAGCTTCATTTACTAAACTAAGAGATACAGGAAGATTCATATGAATGGAGGAATTGTTAGCATACCAAACTCGCAACTAAAGAGCTCGAGGTGTTGTCTTCTGGTCGTGTTTCTCGAATGGAGCTCTCAATTGTCTACAGAAGAGAATCCAACAGTCAACACATCTCTGCAGAGAAATTATTTTAATAATTAAGGTGAGAGAAGAGAATACGGACCAGTCTCACAATTTGATGAGATCTGGAACTTGCTTCGTTCAGCGAAGTCTCCCCAACCTGTCTATGAGCTGCACAAAAACTAAGCCAATTGATTGAATAAACAATGATTATAATAATATGCCTAAAAAATCTAGGAAAGCAAAGAGAAGGATGTACCTTCACATATACTCAAAAGCCTTCGCAAATGATCTTTGTCCTGCACTATTTCTTCAACCAATTTCTCCACAACTGTCCCCCTCTGTCCATAATACAATAAACATGAGGCAGGGGGGAGGAATATCGCAATGCTGAGAAAGAAAACCAAAAATCTGAGAAAACTGGCAAATGCCCACCTCTGGATCGTCCAGAATCCGAAGAGGGCCACTGCTGTCAGAAGAAGAGAGGAGATCCTTCACCACTTCGTTATAAATTTCCATTGCAGAAAACTTCAAGACAAATACTCGTTCCGAGTGCTGCAACATCACATCAATTGTCCTCGCCATTACAATGTGTAGAATAAAACACAGTGAGGAACCAAAAATAAAAATAAATCTAGCCCCAATACCTTGTCTATATACTTGTAGATGTCCATCACGGCACGATCTGCGATGCCGTTCATCGTATACGTCTTTCCACTGCTGGTCTGCCCATATGCAAATATTGTTGCTGCAACAACCACGACCATCAATGCTACCGTTGTCTGATTTGGGATGTGGGTTCAGATGGGGAGAATGAGCACAGAAGTGAGAGTTTAGATTAACTCACCATTGAGACCGCTGAGAGCTGAGAGAGCCACCTCCTTTGCCCCTTCCTCATACACCTCGTCTGTTGACGCTTCACTCCCAAATACTCTATCTGCAATGTGCATCACCAACAATTTCATTCATACATACAAACAAATTCTTGTCAATCACAAAAATGAGGCAGAAACAGAAAGAGAAAATAAATTTTTACCAAATGAGTATGCAGTCGGAAACAGAGATCGTTCGGGAATGGTGTACTTATAGACGAGTGTTTTATCATTAATGCATTCCCAGTCTGAAACATCCCTTCTGACGATCTCCTTCTCGCTCAATGGCCTCACTCGAATACTCACAAATATCTTCTCCTCTTCTTCACGCACCCGTTTCTCCCACGAGCCCTCCTCCCCTTCCATTCTCTCCTACCTCACCTACTAATCTCACTCTTAATCTCATTTCATCTGCATTTGCTCCTGGTCCTGCTCCAGCTCCCCCTCCACTGATTTATATTTCACAGATTTAGTAGCAGCACTGCCAATGAGGAATTCGATACCATACCGGACATGCATTCATTGTCAATCGCCCGCTCGCTCGCATGCATCACAACAGAAACATGGACAACACAACAGAAGAAAACGGGCACGGGCAAGGGCACGGGCACTGCGGCGGCGGCCACCGAGAACGGTCGCGTTCACGGTGAGTGGTGATGAATTGGCAGGAGGCGGAGGTGAGAAGACATCTCAACCAGAAGGATAGTAGACTTGTCAAGGGCTTAGTCCTGTAAGCAAGTTTGTTAGTTGTGTCTTCTCCGATTTCTGGGCTCAGGATTAAGTCTGTATGGAATCACCTATAAATGTTCAATGATGTCGGAGGTCATCCGATCTGAATATAAAATTAGTGGTATATGAGATAGTTCGATCTAAACAAAAAAAAAATGCTACCCAGTTGATAAAATTATTCCAAAATATACGATTAAACTCATCTAATCTGATAAAAAACAAACTTGAAACACGCGGCAACTTAGAAAATTCCTCACTCAGAATCGTTTACTCACGATCCACTCCACTTCCCACCCGGCCGGCCTGTCCTATTTCTCACATATATGTTCGTAGGGCAGGGCTGGGCTGGGCTGGGCAGGGCATCATTCTCTCCTTCCCATCAATTCTCATTCCCTATTTTTATTTCCTTTCCAATAAAGATATTGGCATTACTTTGGTCGTTGGGCGGTGTGTATAAAGCCAAAGTACCAAATAAAAACCCAAAAGTAAAGAAGAGTTATAGTGTTTGAAGCAAAAGAATAAATCAATTAGTATTAGTAGGGTAGTATGTATAATTATGTAGAGTTTATCAGTAAAATTGTTGGGCAGAGGAGGTCTCCTGCACTAATTTGGTGTCTGGCTTAGCCATAATCTTAAAAATATATTATTATTATTATTATTATTATTAAAGTCAAATATAAATTCACCATCCCTACCTCTCCTAACAGAAAGAAAATCTTCCCATACACTCCAATAAATGCTTTCCATATTATCACTCAACTCTTACATTATAATTAACACCTCTAAAATTAACTATTACATTATAATTAACCTTTCTAAAATTTGGATAAACTTCATTCCAATCATAACTTAACTATTACATTATAATTAATTATAATTAACCTTTCTAAAGTTTGGATAAACTTCATTCCAATCATAACACATACTACATTCTGCCTCCTCATGTCATGATCTCAACGACTCACGCAGCAACAATTAAGTACCATTTTATATTACTATATTCTTCAAAATATTTGTGGTCTACAGACCAAGCAACCTCATATGCCCAATTATATGCTCGTGTGTTATCTTAGAACTTTATTCTTATTCTTAACTTAATGTTTACTTCTTTCTCTTTGCATATTAAAACCAACCATATTGTTTCGTCGGATGATTTAAAAACTAAGTAAATAAATAAGGTTGCGAGATCATAATTTTGTCTTATTACTACCTAACACTAACAACAATATTAGGTGTGCTATATCTATCCATGTTTACACTTGATGCCAAACTACATTTTTATTTTATAGTGCAAGTCACTCCATAGACTATGAAAATAATTTAAAATATAGTTGACTCTTTAAATTAAATTCACAAAATTCATATTTGTAAGTATGTGTGGTTTATAGTTGGTTGGTATTAATATTATTGTAATATATTATTGATAATTTGGTGTGTTATAATTTATATAGGTTTTTTTATTTTCACATAATTAAATACATTAAGTTTATGTTATTTACTTTACATTAAATATTATTTTAAAAATGAAAAAATTATCAAAAATATATTTCAAAAACAATATATATATATAATATGTTATCTACTTTACATTAAATATTATTTTAAAAATGTCCCCTAGGTGTAGGACAGTCGGTGACGGTGACGGAGTGTGTTGTTAAGCCACTCCGCGATGTTAAAGTCACCGGTTCGAAACCTGCGGGGACAAAAAATCCAACCATGTTAAGGGTTGGTGTGGCTCAGGCTGGGTGCGATCCCCGGGTGATTTTAACGACTTAGATGCCCCTGAGTCGCGGTTTCTCAAGCCACACGGCTTAGATGCCCCTGAGTTCCCCGGGTGATTTTAACGACTTTTCCCCGGGTGATTTTAACGACTTAGATGCCCCTGAGTCGCGGTTTCTCAAGCCACACGGCTTAGATGCCCCTGAGTCGCGGTTTCTCAAGCCACACGGCTTAGATGCCCATGAGTCGCGGTTTCTCAAGCCACAGGTTAATCGCGTAGCCAACAGATCCCGCACAAATTAACAAACAAAAAAAAAATATTATTTTAAAAATGAAAAAATCATCAAAAATATATTTAAAAAACAATATATATATATATATATATATAATATAAAGAAGTATATGCTATTTACTTTACATTAAATATTATTTTAAAAATGAAAAAATTATCAAAAATATATTTAAAAAACAATATATATATAATATAAAGAAGTATATGTAGTTAATAACTAATTTAATATTTATAAATAATTAAAAGTATATTTTATTTAATTATGTTGTCTGCATTTTACTAAAGTTAACCATTTCTCAATTGTCATAAGAAGTCATATAGATCTTACCTTCTTTTATGGGTAAAGAAAGTGACAACACATTTTAATGAAGTTGTCCCTTTCTCAATTGTCATAAGAGGTCATATAGATCTTACCCTCTTTCACCATGATAAACCTTGTCTATAGAATGTTACCTCAACAAATGGACAGCCTTTTTTTTTTTATCCAAATGAAAATTAGCTCAAAATTATAAAATGGACAGCCTATCTACATAAATTTGAGGTTTCACAATTTTTTAGAAACCATAAATAACATGGGTGCAAATTAAAGTTGTGTTTTGTTTAATCTTCATGATATATGGTGCAACATTTTAGAGTGTATAGCGATGTTACGCTAGCAAGACATCTCATGGTAGACTATACAACTTAGTTTTACGCAACATCATTAACTTTAAATCTACAATACATGCAAAGAGATCATCACATAATAAATACAACAATAAATCAAACACAATGCTAAACTTAATTTCAACAATATTGATCTCCTTTAAATTTTTGTTTTATCTCTCTCTTTAAAAATATATATTCTAACTAGCGACACTCTACCATATTTATAACCCCACATATGAATATTCTAACTAGCGACACTCTACCATATTCCTAACCCCACAAAAACTTTGATAAAGAGAAGTGGTTTGGGTATTCTCATCTATAGAGAGAGGTGGTTTTACCTAAATTGAGATGGAAATAAACTAACATATGTTTCCTTCTTAGATGTTACAGGTTCAAATCCAAAGGGGTAGAGTATGTACACCTCCGTAGACTTTAATAGTCAAATTATTGCACGAATGAGGTCCTTGTCCCACAAACAAAAAATCTCATACACCAATTTAATATATAGCTTAGCCATAACCTTAAAATTAAATTATTAATATTATTATTAAATATTGATAAACCTATTAATAACATTTTTATCTTTCTTATCTTATAATAAAATATCCTTATCTTATAATTAAATCCACTTTCCTTTTAACGAGCCAAGTTATTGTATGGAAAAATATAATTGACTTATGACACAATATCTTTCTACATATGGTGCATTTAAAATGGAGATATTTAATATAAGTTAAACTATGCACATTGTTAGGTTTATTACTACTCGCAATCACAATCCGGGGACCTCATAAAACCCACGGTCATATGGTGCACACGTCATAGTGCGGTTGGAAATCAAACAATTTTGATAGAAGTAATTTACGGATTGTATTACTCTCCTCCTTTCCATTAAATATTTAAAGAGAAGTACAATAGAGTGGGTTGGAAATTAAACAATTTTGAGAGAAACATGTCCGGATTGGATTATTCTCCGCATTAAATATTTATCGAAAAGTACAAATGAGCAACGGTGGGAGTCCCTAATCATGGGTTAAGATGGCCCACTTAACCCTACAGACTCATTGACATTGTGACTCTCAAAACGCGTTAAAGACTTGACCAACAAGTACATGAAGTTTTCTTTATTACAAAAGGTTATAATTAAAGTAATTTTATAAAGTATATGAATTTACAAAATCTATTAAACAATTCCTTAACTAGAAATTTTGAATTTTAAATGTATTAAAATATTGAAATGTTTTTAATGTTTTGAATGTATATTTCAATCATCATCGAAGGATTTTAAATAAAGTTTCTTGAAAAAAAAAAAAATTATTGAATAGATTAAATAAATTTGCAAAAGGTAATTGTTAATTGAGTTTACTTTAAGTGGTTGGGAGGAATTAGTGTTATTTATTCCATCCAAAATGACATGTTGAGGTTATAATGAGAATATCATCCTTGAAATAAGGAGAAGTAAGCTTTGTAACTTGAAAACAAATTATAAGAAGTAGTTGTTAAAAATGAGATAATAATAATAATAAAATATTGTTTTAGAGGGTATTTGGTGAGACAATAATTAATAACATAATAGTTTAAAATAAATCTAAAATAAGTTAAATCAATAAAATAAAGTTTAAAAGGGAAGAAGACTAAAGTTTTTGACTTTTTAGGTTTGTCATCATTAAATCTAGTGAGGCAATTTCAACGATTTGTTATTCCATCAATCTAAATTCTTGTCTAGATTTTAGGTTAAAATTTATGGTTTTTCCTCTTGTTATTTTGAGTGGTCGAAAAAAGACCAATTCATCATGCATTTAGACTACTTGTTCAAAAAATAGGATAAATTCCCCCAGATGGGGTGTCATCCATGGTTAATGGTTGATGCGTTGGAGCAAGATAGTCCAGACACCTGGCCATATGGGTCTTGACTTATGAGCCAAGGTTTAAATGATAATACGTCGACAGTGGGAATCATTAATCGCGCACAGTGCTTGAGTCGGGTAATCCCTTGCACGATAAGGTTGGACATCATATTTGCAGCTCTGATCATTTTCTCTGGGCTCTTAGCTTTCATGTCAACATTAATGACCATAAAAGGACCCGGCGTGAGAAGTTTTATGGCATTTTAGGCTTTGGGGAACTGTATTGCAACGTCCTTCTCTCGAGTTTGGCACTTTTCCTCTCATGGTTGAAGTCAGTATAAGCGTGACACGATTCTCCTGCGGGTGACAACAATTACAGAGTCGATCATGCCACGATAGAGGGGACGGTCAAAACATGGTCGGGGTGACCACATTTTGGTTGGGCGCATTGTCTCATGCGATGATAGTGGAAGTTATGGTAGCAAGAGGAAGAGGCTAGTGAATTCCCCTTCAAGCTCTACCTCAGCTAGACAGCAAGACAGTGGACACACCTCCACTGGTTGGAGATGCAAAATAGAGTGGTTTGAT
>SNQJ01S0004319.1:139047-153496 GCA_010110895.2 Picea sitchensis
CTCATTTCGTGTCGAAAATAATCCGGATCAGCAAGTGTATTAAAAAACTACGGGACCCTATTAGGCTAAGTATGGGTGTGAAGACTAGGCTTAATGACATTGTGGAATTGGAACTCTTAGGTTGGTTTCTAGGTAGAAGCATAAGCAACGAATGTTTAAAGGATTGCACAAAATCCAACTTCGAGCCCATGGTTGGATACATTCCACATATCATGAATCTGGAAAAGCGTTGGTTAATATGGGTCTTCGAAATAGTGGCAGAGGTTGAAAAAATCATTCATAAATGTTGGAAGTGGGGTTCACAAACTCTTTTTCTAAAGAAAAAAAAATGGCATGTCGACTTCTATGCTCGGTGTACTCAAGTGGATATCCTTCTAGTATGGTTTAGACTTTCGAAACTCCTGCTAGTCCTATGGTCAGAGGAAGTGTTTGGGGAAATAGGGAATGTTTTTGGCATATACTAAGAAGTTATTTTCATGTTCCATGACACAGGGTATTTTGGAATGGCTGAAATTCTTGTGGGTTTGGATAATAGTAAAGGACTGGTGGAGACTATGGTCACAAAAATAGGAGAAGACCTTTTCCATATAGTCATAGATTACGAAGGTATACCATTTAGGTGTGGGTGTTGGCACAACTACAGGCACTTGGTAGTCGATTGTAACTTTCCAACTCATAGGAAGATTTGGTCTTAGAGGAAGTAGATGAAAAGTCTGGGGGAGGAACAAATGGGAACTTCCCATAATCCAAGCTAGAAGGAGGAATTGGGGGACAAGGTGTCCACTATTGTCCTCGAGATACACCTTTGGAAGAAGAACATCGAACTTTGTTCACATGATAGCATAAGGAACCAAGTTTGGATGAAATTAGCTACAATAAGGATTGCTTACCATAATCAAGTAAGTCCTTACAATCTCTATCTCCAAATAAAAGAAAAACTTCTAAAAATTTAATTTTGGGGACATGGGAATAAAACCACTCAGGGACTTTCAAATATGTTGGGTGGGTGGGAATTTAGTTTTATAGATGTCATTTGGATATCAAGAGGGAACATTACTAGATGGCAGAAATGCTCCTATACCCTTACTAATTCATGGGTTTTTCCTATAGGTCTAGGGATTTCCCCTTTCTCTTTGAATCTGGGGAAATAAATATCTATATTGAATGTATATGGACCTTACTTGGACAGGGTGGAGTACTGGGATAAGTTCTTGATATGTATTATATTGAGAATGACATGAAGGCAAAGATATAACAAGGAAACACACAAAGATATTGCAAGAAACATAGTAATGCAGTTAAAATGAGATTATATTAATGAATGGAATATGAAAGACTGTAAAATGCAAAGCACACAAACTAGCTAAAATGGTGGTAGCTTATCCTTGAAGAGAGAGATGTGTTGTCTACACTCATTCACAAGAAGTTGATTATAAAGAGGCCGAAAAGGCCTTTTAACATAAAACATCAATGAGAAAACCCTAAATATCCAAAACCCTAACCCCAAAAGATGAAATGCCAAAAGGTTTGTGGGCCCCGATGTGGTTAGTGATACGTCAACTTCCCTTCGGCCTAAATTTTGCATACGATCTCTGCTTGGTCTCCTCTATATCCTATTGAAAAGGTCTAGTTGAGAAGTACACATTATGAATATCCCAATCATGCCTTTACTTATCTATTGGGCGTTGTCGTGCTTAAAAACGTTGTTTAGGGCCTCAAAACGACCCCAGAAGTTTGGGACCCCCAAAAAATACCAAAATGTGGAACCATTCTGAATTAGTGGAACAAGTGGGTGGCCACCAATATCCACCTCGATCGGTCCTCCTCCCTTAGGAAGCAATGGTCCCCATTGCATCAAGTTCCTCTATCAGAAGGGGAAATTTTTGTTGAATCCAACTCTTGGTAAGCCACTTGCCCTGGTGAAGAAGCTACCCTACTTTGACAACCCGACAGAGTTGGATGTTTTGCTAGTGGATGCCCTTCATTTTGGTGTCCATGATCCAATAAATTGTCGCCTACTCAATACAATCGAGATTGAGTTATGTAGGGGGAAAGTTCTTGACCATGTTCGAAGTGTCGAGGAAAGGTGGAAAATATGGTCGAAGAAGTTCCACATTAAATACGGGGTGCAAGACAAGGAAAGGGGGGATACTTAATTCAAAACCATTCTCTGCCATAGTCTTGGTGATGGTGTAAGGATGATATCGGAGTGGGCGAAGCTTCCGATGGGGTCCTATGAGGCATTATTTCTACAAATACAACCATACCTTATCTCCTACCTGAAACTTATGTGGTACCCAATGTTGATCATGGCGCTACTTGTACTTGGCATTGGATTTCTGTAAAATATCATGAACTTGTTGTTGGATTTGTTGGATTTGTTCAAAAACTTTGGTTGTTCGATTAGCCTTAGTCTAAGCATGGAAGGACTCTTCTTGTGCAGTTGTAATGGGTAGAGCTACATCAATCAGGGCCAATGGTTGGAACCCCAAGCACACTTGAAAAGGGTTGTGGCCAATAGAGTTGTGGAGGGATCCATTGTAGCTATATTGAACATAAGGAAGGCTCTCATCCCATGCGTGTGGATGTTTGGAATTGTACATCCTCAGAACATGAACAATCATCCTGATAACTACCTTTATTTTTACATCAATCAGTGGGTGGAAGGTAGTCGATTTGGTCATCTTGGTGTCCATCATTGACCATAGGATGGACCATAAAGTACTTAGGAACCTACTATATTGATCTAAAATAATGGTCCATGGGAGCCCAAAATGAACCCAAACACACTCAAAGAAGAGCTTAGTGGTGGCCTTGGTTGTGATACTCTTCTTATAGGGTGTCAAAACTACCATATTAGAGAATCTATCAATGACCATGAAGATACAGTCATTACCATGCTATGTTGAAGGTAGACCATAATCCATGGAGATGGACTCCCAAGGCCTATCAGGAGTAGGTAGAGGGGTGTATAGCCCCTGTTTCTTAATGGTAGGTTTGGCAATGGAGCATGCAATGTAGGATCTGATATACTTGCTGACATATTGTCGAAGCTTCGACCAATAAAAATGTTTTTGCAATACTGCCACTATTTTTTCCACACCAAAGTGTCTTGCCACCCGCTTGTAATGAGCTTCCCAAATTAGCTTTTCCCGCTTGCTTGAAGGAATACAAATATGGGTCAGATGGCATGGCATTCCATCCTAGAGATGAAATTCTCGAACTGATTTTCTTGCGCTCAATGTCTGATAGGTAGCAACAAAGTCAGAGTCACTATTGTATAATTGTGGCCACTTGGATGTCTCATGCCCACGAGAGTTAAGAATTGTAGTTAGCGCTACAACTGGGGGTCGGTTGAGATAGTTTGTAACATGGTTGTTGTTTCCCTTCTTATACTTGATGTTCCAGTGGAATTTTTGCAGGTATGTGGACCACTTATGATGGTGGTCATTCTATAACTTTCCTTGTGTCTGCATGAATTGCAGAGGCCTGTGATGAGTGTGGATCATCGTTTCCTTTCCCATAATGTAATGCTTCCACTATCAACATACATGCACAATGGAGTAGATATCTTTGTCATAGTTGGGGTATATACAAATAACATCATATAGTGTTTCACTGTGATAGGCCATCAGATGCCTGTGTTAAGTGAGGATTGCATCGATAGCATAGTCTGAAGCATCTGTCTCAATCTCAAATGGTTGTTGTAGGTTTGAAAAAATAAGGACTGGTGTTGAGCAGAGGTGGAATTTCAAATCCTCAAATTCTTTTTATTGTGACATAACCTAAACAAGCTTGGCCTTGGCTCCACCCTTGGTCACCTGGCTTAGGGCCCAAGTGATATGAGAGAACCCCAACACAAACCTACAGTAGAAGTTGGCAAGGCCCAAGAAGCTGCAGAGCTCAGTCAGTGTCTTCAGGGCCATCCAATCGTGAAATACTTGGATCTTGGTTGGCCACATGCACACCTGGCTCAACCACAATGTATCCCAAATATTGAATTCTTTGCATGTCGAAGGAACACTTCTCCAAATTGGCATATAACTTGTATTGTCGCAAGGTTCCCAAGACCTATTGAATGTGCTTCAAATGTTCCTCCCAAGTTTTGTTAAATATGAGGATATCATCCATATATATGACCATAAAGGAGTTTGTAAATAGGCACAATATATCATTCATCATCTGCATGAATGTGGTCAGAGCATTAGTCAATCCAAAAGGCATGACCAACCACTCAAAGAGACCTTCTTTATAATTGAAGGTTGTCTTCAATACATCAGTTTGCTCAATTGACACTTGGTAGTAGCCTGAATTCAAATCAATCCTATTGAAAATTTTGGTACCCTTAAGATGATCTAGAAGATCATTAATCTAGGGGATTGGGTACCGATTCTTGACTGTGATCTTGTTCTGGGATCTGTAATTAATACAAAGTGGCCATGTTCTGTCCTTCTTATGTACTAGAACAATTGTTGAAATATTGTAAATGCAAAGAGTATTCTATTTATTATTGAGTTATTATTCATTAGATCAATCCCCTTTTGTGGATTTATCATGTCGGGCATTGTAATTGACCAAATCCGCTTTTGTGGATTGGTCAAACCCTAAATATATTATGCAAATTGAGAAGTCGACCCCCAGGCTAATTAAAGTGGTTTTAACCACTAAGAAGACAAGTCAGCCCTGCCCAGTGAAGAGACACCTGCCAGTTCGTATAAATAAAGGAAGTCAACACCTCATTTGTTCACTCACTCATTCGCTCACTCAATGCACAATTTTGGTAGCTGTAGTTGGGAGAATAAGGAAGAGAGAGTCACATTGCTTAGTGGATGATATTCTCTAGTGTTTGGTTTATTCTCTTGGCATTGTATTGGCTATCTATATTAAGGAAGTTTTTGTTGGGTTTTCTCCCCCATGAGGGTTTCCCAGGATAAATGATGTGTATCTTGTGATTATGTTTCTCTCAGTGATCCTACCTATGTTATTGTTATCTAGTAAATTGAAAAGAAACCTAATAATAGCTCAAAACTTAACATGGTATCAGAGCTAAGACGAAGAGAGCATCTTTCATTGGATAAAGAAAAACGTCATTGTTGTTGTACAAGAAAATTAGGGATTTTTTTGAAGAGGAATATCAGCCTAAAAATCATCTAGAAAAGTGTACCCTAGCCTAGGGAACTCTTTGGCACCTTGAGCGCACCTTTTCAATGGATAGAATTCTCGGAAAGTGAAACCCTATTTTTCACTGGTACCAGAAAACTAGAAAACCAGAAGTACCAAAAAACCAGAAGTACCAATAAACTAGGAAGCTAGAACCAGTACCAGAAGTACCAATCCAGAATTCTGTTGGTCCAGTTTGAAGGGGAAAAATTTAGATTTTATGAAATCTAACTGCACCAAGCTACTTGCCTCAGTCAGGCACACCTTCTGATAAGTTCAAAATCAAATTATGAGCATTTTCAATTTTTGGTCATTTTCCTGGCTCCAGGTAAAGATGTCTGCAAGCACTAAGCTTGTTGACAAGCTAGAAGGCGTGGAAAACTTTTGTGACTGGAAGTATAGGATTGCACTCATTCTTGAAGAGAATTATCTAGCAAGATTCATTAAATAAGATGTACCAGAACCTACCGATGTCGCAACTAAAGCAAAACACCAAAAGGACACAGTTAGGGCCAAAAGAATCATTGCAGATTCTATTAAACATCACTTGATTCCTCAAGTGGCTTCAAAGAAGACTCCAAAAGAAATGTTTGATGCCCTAACCAGATTGTATGAAGGGAAGAACACCAATCGAAAGATGAATCTAAGAACTCAACTCAAAAGTACAAGGATGTAAAAAGGAGAAACAATTCAGGAATATTTCTCTAGAATATCACATTTCAAAGAACAACTAGAATCAATTGGTGATACTCTAGATGAAGATGAACTTATAATAACAACCCTTAATGGTCTCACAAGACCTTGGGATGCATTCATCCAAACTATTTGTGCTAGAAAGGAGAAATTAAACTTTGACAATCTTTGGGAAGAATGTGTTGTAGAAGAAGCAAGAGTAGCTAACCGAGAAACATTACTATCAAGAGATGAAGATCAAGCCCTGGCTACTCATACTAAAGGAGGAAGGAAGAGGTATTACTTCCATAAATAAACTCATGAACATAAGGAGTCTCACCCCAAAAACAAATTCATACATAAATAATCTCACCCTCCAAGGAGATTCCAGAAGTTTCAGAAAGGTTAAAGAAGAGAAAAAGATTTATCATCCTACCTATGTTACCATTGTGACAAGATGGGCCATATTGCTAAGAATTGTCTAGCTATATGAGAAGAATACAAGAAGAGAAACAAGAGGCACCATGCCCATACAGTTGAAGATGAAGAGTCACCCACAAAGATGATAAAAGAACAAATTGAAGACTATGTCTTAATCTCTGCCCTCTTAGGATCAGTGTCACCTAGGGAGGACACTTGGCTCATAGACAGTGGTGCCTCCAAACACATGACAAGTCAAAGAGACATTCTCTCTTGCCTTACAGAAAATAAGTTTCCCTAGAAAGTTGCACTTGGAGATGATTATTAGTACCCTATCAAAGGAGTAGGAGAATCAAATAACAAACTTGATTCAGGGATACCAATGAAGATGAAGGATGTACTATGTGTACCAGGTTTTACAAAGAACTTACTTTCTATCTCAACCCTAGATAAGAAAGGCTTCAAAGTTGCCTTCATAGATGGAGAAGTTCTTATGTGGCCCAAAGGAAAAACCATGGAAGAAGCAATTGTTATTGGAAAAGAAGAAGGTGGCTTGTATAAGCTAAAAGGTCACTCAGAAGTAGCCTTGACTCATTCCATTGAGAATCCCTGTGAACTTTGGCATATAATACTAGCTCACATTTAGTACAAGGCATTACCATATATAAGCAAGGTAGTCACAGGTCTACTAGAATTCAAGGTTGACCATGAAGGTGTGTGTAACAAATGTGCACAAGGAAAGAACATCAAGAACCCTTTCCCAAAGAGAGACAATAAAGCAGAAGGAGTCCTAGAGCTCATTCACTCAGATGTATGTGGCCCAATGCCATCAACCTCCATCAGTGGATATGTATATTGTGTCTTTTATTGATGACCATTCTCACAAAACCCGAGTTTATTTTTTGAAATCAAAAGATGAAGTGTTCAGTAAATTCAAGGAATTCAAAGCCTTGATAGAGAATCTCTCTAAAAGAAAGATCAAGATACTCAGGTCAGATAATGGAGGAGAATGCACCTCAAAAGAGTTTGCAAACTTTTGTAAAGATGCCTGGATCAAGAGGGAGCTCACCACTCCCTACAATCCTCAAAAAAATGGTGTAGCAGAAAGAAAGAACATAACTATAATGGAAGCAGTGAAGACTATGATCCATGATCAAGATCTTCCAATGCACCTATGGGAGGAAGCAAAAAAAACTATAGTATATATACAAAAAATATTGTCCCATAGTGCACTTGGGTTCAATACCCATGAAGAGATGTTCTCCGGAAAGAAGCTAGACGTAAGTCATCTCAAAATATTTGGTTGTCCAATATTTGTACATGTTCCAAAAGAGAAGCGAACCAAGCTAGACCCTTCAGGAAATAATGGAATAATTGTTGGATACTGTGAGGTATCCAAGGCCTTCAGAGTTTATATACCAGGTTACCATCATATTGAGATCAACAGAGATGTAACCTTTTATGAAGATGCAACACTCAAGAAATCAAGAAGATGCCAGCTTGAAGAAGAACATGTGGCTCCCAAAGTTGCAGAACTAGTGAGGGAAGTCATAACTTCCCCTGATGAGGAGATTCTAGAAGATCATGACATAATAAAATCCCAAGAACCTCCCTAGATGACGATCTCCCACAAGAGAAAGCCATCATGGGCAAGGGAACTTATTCAAAATGGAGAGAAGTATGGTGCCCCCAAAGGAACCATGAGACAAATCAAGAAAACCAAGCCATTCTCCAGTTATATGGCTTTGATGTGTGATCTCTTAGAGAAGGAGCCTACTTTCTTTGAAGAAGATATTTAGAAGAAATAATGGGTCGATGCCATGACAAAAGAATACCAATCCATTATAAAGAATGATGTATGGGAAATAGTTACCAGACCAAAGAGCAAGGATGTAGTATCTTCTAAATGGATTTTCAAAATAAAACATGTTGTTGATGGAAGTATTGAGAAATATAAAGCAAGGTTTGTTACTCGTGGATTTTCTCAAAAGGAAGTCATTGACTATGAAGAGATGTTTGCTCCTGTAGCCAAATACACTTCAATCAGAACCATCATAGCCCTTGCAGCTAAGATGAAGTGGAAGTTACACCAGATGGATGTGAAAACAACTTTCTTGAATGGTATCATTGAAGAAGAAGTGTATATAGAACAACCTCAAGGGTTTGAAGTTGAAGATAGGAAGACTCATGTTTGCAGGTTGAAGAAGGCTGTGTACGGATTGAAGCAAGCTCATAGAGCTTGGTATGGAAGGATTGACAATTTCCTAACAAGCTTGGGATTTACCAAGAGTAAAGTTGATTCTAACCTTTACTTCAAGGTTATGAATGATGAGCCTGTTATATTGCTGCTATATGTGGATGACTTATTCTTAATTGGAGAAGAAAAGCTCATCACTGATTGTAAGAAGAAGCTCGCCATAGAATTTGAGATGAAAGACCTTGGCCTAATGCACTATTTCTTAGGTCTTGAGGTCTGACAAAGCCCAGAGAAGATCTTCCTTAACCAAGGGAAGTATGTAGTTGAAATACTGAAGAGATTTGATATGTTGGAGTGCAAATCCATGAATACACCCATGGAAACAAAGTTGAAGCTCTTGGTTGACACTTCGTCAGAATTGATTGATGCTACGTTGTATAGACAGATCATTGGATTGTTGATGTATCCGACGAACACCAGGCTAGATATATGTTTTGTTGTGAACACCTTGAGTCAATTTCTTGTAGAGCCCAGACGTGTTCACCTGGTTGCTGGAAAACATGTGATGAGGTACATCAAGGGTACATTATATTGTGGTCTCAGTTATAATAAAGATTGTGACTTGATACTGAGTGGTTATACCGATTCAGATTGGGGTGGAAGTGTCTCTGACATAAAGAACACTTCAGGATGTTGTTTCAGTTTGGGGTTAGCCATGATCTCATGGCAGAGTAGGAAGCAATCAAGCATTTCTCTCAGCATGACAAAAGCATAATACATGGCTGCATGTTTCGCCAGTTGTGAAGCCATATGGCTTCAGAAGTTGTTGACAAGTCTATTCGATCTGGAGATGGAAGCAATCATGATTCTATGTGATAACCAAAGTTGCATAAAGATGACAAAGAACCGTGTGTTCCATGACAAGTCAAAACACATATAGATCTGATATCATTACATCCGTGATATGGTGCAGAGAGGAGCCATAAAGCTCCGATATGTTAGCACAAATGAACATGTACCAAATGTATTGAGCAAACCTTTATCTCGTGTAAAGTTTGAGCACTTTTGAGATAATCTTGGTAGTCCAAAAGGACCTCCCTCGAAAGGGGGAGTAGTGTTGATGCCAGCCTAGTGTTGAATATTTATAGCCTCGTGCTGATGTTGTTTTGATGCCAACCTAGTGCTGAAGATTTCCAGCTTCGTGTTGATGTTGTTGTGATGCCAACCTAGTGGTGAAGATTTCCAGCTTCGTGTTGATGTTGTTGTGATGCCATCCTAGTGTTGTAGATTTCCATATTCTTGTTGATGTTGTTGAGATGCCAACTTTGTGTTGACGTTGTTGAGATGCCAACCTCGTGTTGAATATTTCCAGCTTCGTGTTGATTTTGTTGTTGATGCTCCAGCCTTCATGCTGTGATGTTGTTGTTGTTGATGATGCTCCAACCTTTGTGTTGTGATGTTGTTGTTGATGATGATGGTCCAACCTTCATGTTGTGATGCTGCTATTGTTGATGTTGTATCAACCTTGTGTTGTTATTGATGATGATGACGTATTAGTGTTATACTAATCCATGTTGATGCAGATGATGATGATGATGCCATTCTAGCTCCCTGTTGTGGATGATGATATTGATGATGATGATGTATTAGTGTTATACTAATCCATGTTGATGCAGATGATGATGATGCCATTCTAGCTCCCTGTTGTGGATGATGATATTGATGATGATGATGTATTAGTGTTATACTAATCCATGTTGATGCAGACGATGATGATGACATTCTAGCTCCCTGTTGTGGATGATGATATTGATGATGAGAAAAACTTCCGATGATTTATAGATATGCCAGTCAGTGTTCTAGATTTTTTGCCCTCTTTCTCTCATGATGATGTTGTAGAATACCCTTCTTATTAAGGGGGAGTATTGAAATATTGTAACTGCAAAGAGTATTCTATTTATTATTGAGTTATTATTCATCATCTCAATCCCCTTTTGTGGATTGATCATGTTGGGCATTGTAATTGACCAAATCCCCTTTTGTGGATTGGTCAAACCCTAAATATATTATGCAAATTGAGAAGTTGGCCTCGGGGTTAATTAAAGTGGTTTTAACCACTAAGAAGACAAGTTGGCCCTGCCCAGTGAAGAGACACCTTTCCATCACATGCCAGTTTGTATAAATAAAGGAAGCCATCGCCTCATTTGTTCACTCACTCATTCGCTCACTCAGTGCACAAGTTTAGTAGTTGTACTTGGGAGAAGGAGGAGAGAGGCACATTGCTTAGTGAAGGATATTATCTAGTGTTTGGTTTATTGTCTTGGCATTGTATTGGCTATCTATATTAAGGAAGTTTTTACTGGGTTTTCTCCCCCATGAGGGTTTCCTGGGATAAATGATGTGTATCTTGGGATTGTGTTTCTCTCAGTTATCCTGCCTGTGCTATTGTTATCTAGTAAATTGAAAAGAAACCTAATAATGGCTCAAAAATTAACAACAATTGGGCTCCCACTAGGTGAGGAGCTTGGTCTAATGTGGCCCTTCATAATTAGCTCTTGGATCTAGCATTTGATTTTCTCATTCTCCATTATAGAGTGCATATATGCAGGGTCATTAGGTAGAGGAGCACCGAGGGCCAAATCAATTGAGTTCTTTACCTAATAGTGCAAAGGCACCCTAATAGGTGAGCCAAATATGTCTTTGTGTTCTTCTATTATCTTGTCCACCTATTTATGCTGTGTAGAGAGACCTCGTGCAAAGGTATTGATAGTTGTAGTGATCTTTTTTTCACCTTCCGACCGAACCATAAAGAGGGAAAATCTCCTGATTTGAAAAACCGCCTTTTTGCACTGCTTCGTGGAGATCAAATAGACCGTAGTAGTTGGGACTACCTCTGGTACCCTGTAGAGTTGACCTCCCAAAGTAATAATGACACTATGGGGCCTAGATTCATAAACAACATAACACTTCCATATGTATGGTTGTCCTAAAAGAACATCACATACTTCAAGTGGGGAAACATCACACAATACCTCATCTTTGAAGGGTTTGATGTTGTAGTGCGGACGACATTGTTGACTGACATAGATGTCTCATTCTTGATTGAGCCAACCGATGGTGTATGGATGATGGTGCGACGTTGTTGTTAGGTTCAACCTCTTGATGACCTTTGCTGAGATTAAGTTCTTATAGATATTGTTGTCAACAATGAAATGGAGTGGGGTCCTCTTCACCCACATCTATGAGTGGAAGAGGCACTATCCTTCTTCAGGCTCCTCTAGTTGGACCTTTGTGGTAGCGATGGTGACACTGTGTTTTGTGTCAATGATCCATTTCCCCTTATTTGGTTCCAAATCAGAGTCTAATTCGACCTCCGACTCTAAGGCTTTCATCTTAGTCAACAATGATTGTTTGGAGTGACATTCATTAGTGTTGTGCCAAGCGATTTTGTGGAACTCGCACCACTTTCCCTAGTTTCCTTCTTTGACTTCTCGTTATCGTTTTTTTCTTGTGGTTTGGACTGGTTGTCTTGGGGTTAGACATCCTTGCTCTATCATTTTTTCTAGGAGTTAGGGCCACCTTTATTGTGATTCTGCTATGATGGGTATTCTTTTTCTTGAACTTTTGCTCGATCTTGACAGCATATTGGTAAGAAAATCTTAGTTAGGATATGTCTAGGAACTCCATATATGTTTGGATGTACATATTTAGGCCAATGTAGTACTTTAGAACCAAGTTTCACTCGAAGTCTTTAATACCCAACTTTGTGCGCAAGGTATGGAAGATGTTGGTGCACTCTGGCACCGTCTGGTATCTCTCCTAACGAAAAGTTGTCCATCTTGTGTATTGGTCATCATAGTATCCAACATGGTAGTATTGCTTCTTGAGGGCATCAACAAAATCCACCGAAGTGGGTTCTGGCCCAAAAACTGCAAACTCATCTCCGACATTGTCGTTCACAGTAAATTTCTCACAAATCTCTTACATGGGGAAGGGCTTTAAGGAGCACGAAGTTGGTTTTTCATTGTTGAAAATTTTTGGATAGAGAAATAACCCTCTAGCAGACTTAACCATTTTTCAAAAGTTTCAATGTCTATCTGGCCTTCAAATGAAGGAATATCAAAGTTAACTTATACCTTGAAGGGTGTCACACCTCTGAAGTTATTGTTGGTTGAAAGTGTCTATGTTGTTGTTGGTAACTATCGAAGGATCTGGATGAAGTTATCCATCATCTTGTTCCTATGTCGCACAAGGGATTCCTTAAGCAACAATTTGATATGATCTCTTGCTCCATCGTCTCTATTTTCTTCTTCCATGGGAAAATGTTTGGGCCGATAAGAGTGTTCTTCCCCAAGCTCAACCAATTCAAGACCCAATTCTCGATAGCTTGACCTTGTCGGGGACATGCAAAGAGAAACAACAAAGAGTAGATTGCTCTGATATCACTGATCCAGATTATATTGAGAACGACATGAAGGCAAACATATAACAAGGAAACACACATAAATATTGCAAGAAATGCAGTAATACAATTAAACTGAGATTCTATTAATGAATGGAATACAAAATATTGTAAAATGCAAACCACACAAACTAGCTAAAATGGTGGTAGGTTATCCCCGAAGAGAGAGATGTGTGGATTATGCTCATTCATAAGAAGTTAATTATAAAGAGGCCAAAAAGGCCTTTTAACATAAATCATCGATGAGAAAACCCTAAACATCCAAAACTCTAACCCTAGAAGATGAAATGCCAAAAGGTTTATGGGCCTAGATGTGGTTAGTTGATAAGTCAACTTCTCGGGGGCATACATTCACATATGATATCCATTTTAGGTGCTCGATAGCCCATCAAATGGGTTTATCTGAGAAGTACACATTCTAAATGTCCCAATAGTGATTTCAATTGTCTATCTTTTGTGCCCAAAACAATGTCATTTAGGGCTTTAAAACGACCCTGGAAGGTTGGAACCTGAAAAAATGCCAAGATGTGGAACCATTCTGAAATAGTGGAATAGGTGGGTGGCCACCAATATCCACCTAGATCAGTTCTTTGAAATGGAATGCATTCAAACTGGATTAGTTGTGGTAGGGGGAGACTTCAAATTTTCTCTAAGAGCCTCAAAAGTATGGGGATCGACAACACAAGCAAATTGTCTTTCAGGTTACTTTATAATAAATATGGAAGAAGTTGGCTTGTTGGATATTGAAATCGTTGAGTCGTCTCACACTTGGAGGAACAAGAGAATCAAAGAAGCTATAATTGCTAAGAGGATTGAATGGTTCTTAATATTTAAATGGTTCCTTAATGAAGTCATTATGATAAAACAATGAGTCATATTACGAGGGGAGTCTGACCATAATCCAATAGTTTTGGGAGTAACACCTGCACAAGAGAAACCTGCCAACCCCTTTAAATTGAATCCTCAATGGTTGAAGGTGGAGGAGTTTGTAAACAATATCAAAGCTAGATAGAAACCCTATGATGAACATTTAAGAGAATCCGCATCTATTAAATTCCACCAAAAGTTTAAAGAAGCATAACATATAGTTGCTTAATAGGAAGGTGATTAAAAATAGAAAGATGATAGGACCCTTAAAGAAGTGTAGGAAGCAATGGAAGTACATTGCAATAGTAATGGGTTTTGGCTATTTGAACAAGGACTGGAAACTAAAGGTAAAGCTCCTCGAAGATAAAAAGAGGAACAGACTGCTACAAAAATAGGAAGAATGGGACCTTAAGAGTAAGGCCTTGTAGTTACAAGAAGGTGATGAGAATACCAAGTTTGTTCATAGATATGCAAATTATAGGAAAAAGATAAACTCGGTTTGGAAAATTGACAAAAGAGATGATAGCTGGGCAACAAATTTTAAAAATATTGCGACTGAAGGAGTCAATTACTTCTCAACCCTTTTCAAAGAGGACTCTTGAACTATAATTGCTAAGGTAATAAGGCTATCAAAATCTGCAAGATACTAGATATATAAAATATGCAGAACA
>SNQJ01S0004320.1:44171-86878 GCA_010110895.2 Picea sitchensis
TGCTTTACCTTTCTGGTTACTTAGTCATTTTTCAGAAAATGTCTAGGTGCGCGGGTTGGCAGATTCATGTGTTCAGATTTCCACTGATTCTTTTATATCACGAGTCCGACTGACCGCTTCCCCGTTCCATATTCAACAACTTTTTTGGATCGCGGGTTCCCAGGTAGGCAGGCTCCACATTGCGATTCCATTGTTCTGTCGCCTGCAAACATCACCCAAACTTCCCCAATCTACAAATTGACAACCAAGTTCCCCTTTATTTTTCTCCTTTACTTTCTCTTTCTGGTTACTTAGTCATTTTTCCGAATGTCTCATGCTTTTATATATAACACCCGAAGTTCCGCGATATACTAATTGACCCTCGAAGTTTGTCATTGTACCTTGTTCCGTGTTACACATTTTGCAATCAAAAGTTCGGATGCATACAATTTGACCATCGGGCCCTCACGTCTCCTGGGTATAACTTGTGGCTCTGTTTTCAAGCCCGTCAATATGCCCTGTTCCGAATATGTATCATTCTTTTATATCATGAATCCGACCAACCGCTTCCCCATTGCATACTTGGCCACTATTTCCATCGCTGGTTCCCGGCCAGGCTTGCTCAACATTCCGCTTCCATTGTTCCGCTACCTACAAACAACACCCGAAATTCCATGATATACAAATTGACCACCGAAATCTATCATTGTGCCCTGTTCCGTGTTACACATTTTGCAGCCAAAAGTTCAGAGACACACAATTTGACCATCAGCCCCTCACGTCTCCCGAGTATAACTTGTGATCCTGTTTTGAAGCTCGACCGATCGCTTTCCATACTTGGCCATTTCTTGGAATCTCTTTCACGGGTTGGCGGGTTCACGGAATGTCCAATGCTTAATCACTCTTTGCCATCCTTGCCACCTTCAAACTTCTTTCTAGATATGCAATTATTAAGCTTTAATGCTAATAGCTCATCGTACATGAACCGTTAAGATTGTCATTAATGTCGGAAAGGTTGGAGGAGATATGTCATTAATACAAATTAAACCAATATTTGCGAAGGGTTGTGTTATCCTTTCCAAGTGTTCATTTCAAGCATCATGCAATCTCTTTCGCGCATCGTCCGATTGGCAGCTTCACGAAATCTCCAATCCTTAATCGCTCTTCATTGTCACTGCCACCTTCACACTTTTTTCTAAATATGCAATTAGTAAGCTTTAATGGTAACAACTCATTATGCACGAACTGTAAAGATTGTCATTGATCAATGAAAGGCTCGAGGAGATCTCCCATTGATATGCATTAAACCAAGATTTGCGGAGGGTTATATTATCCCTTCCGAATGTTCATTTCAAACATCATCTGGAGCAAATGAACATTCTCATTAACTTATGGCAGCAGTTCGACAACAATTTTGTCTAGATACAATAAACAACTTCGAGCATGATGACCAAAAGTTCAAGTGCTCTAGGGCATATTCTTACTACTCATCTCCCTCCGCCCAGAAGCAAAAAAGGAGATGGTCCCTTGGTGCACCGAGAGATATATTTAAAGCCAAAGAATTCCAAGGCAACCCCCCCCTACTCAGACAACCCGCTTGCCTGCATTGATGGCCGACGCAGAGGTTGATGCGGTCAATTTCGAGCTAGAAGAAGATGATCTGATGGGCGATGATACAATGATGGATGATGGAAATGCAGACATTGTTCCCACTCTTGCGCCCAAATTGAAATCAACCATAATGGGGGGCACTTCCCGGCTCGACGATGGCGGCCCTGACAAGACCAAAGGAAGGGGTTTCAGAAAAGAAACCGACGTCGAACGCAATAACATCTTTGCAGCTCAAGAGTTTGAGTCTCTCAGCTCAGATGATGGTCCTCGACCTCAGACATGTATCCTTTCCTTTCATTTTTAGGGTTTTGGATTGGGTTTGGATTTGTCCCTGGTACATCCTGTGTCCCTGAACTCTTTCACTGTAAGTTAATGGTCTCTTGATGACCCGAGAGATATATTTCAAGCCAAATAATTATTCAATTGCGGGACCACTCTCCTGTTCTTTGGATATACAATTAACATCTTAGAGGATGAGGACCAGAACTCCCACTGGTGCAAGGCATATTCCTACTACTCATCTCCTTCCACCCATAATAGACTAATTTGGGCCTCTGGAATTGCTCGTGTAGCATGTGTCCCTGAAGTCTTCGCTTGTAAGGAGGGGGTCTCTTGGTCCCCTTCTGCCCAAAATGAATTAATTTGGACCTCTCAAATTGCTCGTGTAGGTTGTGTCCCTGAAGTCTTTGACTGTAAGGAGTGGTCTCTTAGTGTGTCCTCACTTTCAGTTTCGGGCTCTTCCGCTTTCCCTACAACACTTTTTCTCTTCTTCCTCACGGGAAGTTTGTGAGAACTATCAATTTTACCGCGAAGATGGGTTCTTATGTCCTCCTGTGTTTGAATAATTATGGGTTGCTTTCCTACTGAGGTGGGTCATTGGAGTGATGTTGCGGGATGTCGTTCTCTTGGCTATGGTGGCCGCAAATTGGAAACTCTTCTCACCAGGGCCTTTTCCCTGTTATTTTTACATTTCAGTGGTGCTTTGCAATGTCTCTAGGTCGCTAGCGTCAGGAGCAGGAGTGTTGTTGACTTGATTCAAGCCAAAGAATTATTCCACTGCAGAACCACTCTCCTGTTTCTTTGTTGCCTCAGGTATTCCGCAAGATATTGAGATTACGACAACCAACATTGACCTTCCGAGGAGAAGACTGCAAAGACTTCCTAAAAAGGCATGGTAATGAGTTTTGTATGCATGTTGAAGAGCATCTCGATGGCTCCTGCATGTTGTCCCACTAGAGGAACAACACATAATTGTATGCATGCTTTTTTTTTGTGGCTCTTGTACCTGTATTTATGACAAATATGTTCAATGCTTCGGTGCAAAGAACTCGATCCAATGTCTATGGATAAATATAAACTACCCAATATTTTTTTTTATAGATTTACTATTAAAAAAATTGCCTTGGAATCTTGGTTGGTGCTTCTTTGCTGAATTTAACACCTCTTCTTGTTTGCATGGTTCGATAGTCTCGTAATTCTTGAATATTGTATTGGCTCAAGTAATTTGATCTAGTATGGAGCATTGAACAATTATATGACAATGCATTGTGTTGATCCCATCAGGTTTCTATAAAAACATAAATCAATTTCAGACAGTTTCAAACCAACATTCAATTCTATTCATAATGCAGATAGAACATAACAACACTAATTCACGATGGGGCAGTCACGACTCACCCTAGAAGTTTCGTTTTCATCTCAACCTTGCTGAGCAAACGATTTCTTATTTCCCTTTCACTTCCTTGATTCCTTTACTCCAAAAAAAATAAATTGATATATGGTGGTTGAAGTCAAATGGGACTATGAAATCAACCACAATATTAAAATTCAAGTTTGTCATTGTTATTTCTAGATATGCAATTATTAAGCTTTAATGGTAACAACCCATCATGCAAGAAGTTTAATACTTAAAATAATATGTCAAAGTCATTGAAGAATGTATCAAGAACACAATTACTCCCACAAGTTGCAATAAAAACAAATCTTCAACAAAGCATTTGCTCACACCCTTTTTAATGGTACAAGCACAATAGAAAACGAGTAAGTGGATAAAATATTGGACTAGAAAATGATGGTTTTGCAACAATGGTGCTTGTTTGAGACCAATTCCCGCTTACGAAAATTGCCCTCCGTTTTTCTATTTTCCCACTCTCTTTTATCCCCTTCTTTTCCCTCTTCTACACTTAACCAAATTCCCCCTTTTTTCCCCCTGTACTTTCTCTTTTTGGTTATTTTTCTGAAAATGTCTTGCTGCGCGGGTTGGTCGACTCACGGGTTCACATTTACACTCATGATTTTATATCACGATTCCGAGCGAGCGCTTCCCCATTCCATACCTAGCCACTTTTTCAATCGCGGGTTCTCGGACAGGCGGTCTCTAAATTGCACTTCCATTGTTCTGTGACTTGCAAACAACACCTGGGCTTCCACGATATACAAATTGACTTCCGGACTCCCACATCATCCCCTCTTCCATGTTACACATTTTGCACTCAAAAGTTCCAAGACACGCAATCTGACCGTTGGGGCCTCATGTCTCCTCGGGAACCCTTGTCACCCTATTTTGAAGCCCGTCCAACTACTTTCCACACTTCACCATTTCTTGGAATCTCTTTCACGGATCGTCGGGTTGGCGGGCTCAGGAAATTTTCAATTCCTAGTCGTTGTTTCCTGTGCCCGCTACCTTCACACTTCTTTCCAAGTATATGCAATAAGTATACAACTTATCCAGAAACATGCAGAAAAGATCTTGCCAGTAAATGGGATATCTCTTACAGATTTGAATATATTAGCCCTTCTTTTCCCTCTTCTATACTTAACCAAATTCTCGTTTCCTTTTCCCCTCTACTTTCTCTTTCTGGTTACTTAGTTGTTTTTCCGAAAATGTCTAACTGTGTGGGTTGGCGGACTCACGGGTTCACATTTTCACTCGTGCTTTTATATCGCAACTCCGACCGACCGCTTCCCCATTCCATACCTAGCCACTTTTCAGATCGCAGATTCCGGGGCAAGCGGGCTCTAGATTTCACTTCTATTGTTCTGTGACCTGCAAACAACACCCAGACTTCTGCGATATACAAATTTACTACCGGACTCCCACATCATACCCTCTTTCGTGTTACACAGTTTGCACTAAAAAGTTCCGAGACATACAATTTGATCATCGGGTCCTCACGTCTCCTGGGAAACTATTGTCACCCCATTTTGAAGCTCGTCCGTCTGCTTTCCATACTTGGCCATTTCTTGGAATCTCTTTCACGGATCGTCGGATTGGTGGGTTCACGAAATATCCAATTCCTAATCATTGTTTCCTGTGCCCGCCACCTTTGCACTTCTTTCCAAGTATGCAATAATTGAGGTTTAATGCTAACAACTCACCATGTAGCAACCGTAAATATTGTCATTGATGACTAAAAGCCTCGAGGAGACAATCACACTGACTATCCCTACACAACTTGTCCAGAAACATGCAAAAAAGATAACATATTACATGTAATATGTTTTACTATATGTACATACAATTTGACCATCGGACCCTCACCTCTCATGAGCATCCCTTGTAACCCTACTTTGAAGCCCGTCCGACAGCTTTTCATATATATATACACATGCAGAAAAGATAACATATTACATGTAATATGTTTTACTATATGTACATACAATTTGACCGTTGGACCCTCACCTCTCATGAGCATCCCTTGTAACCCTACTTTGAAGCCCGTCCAACCGCTTTTCATATATATATATATATATATANCAGAAACATGCAAAAAAGATAACATATTACATGTAATATGTTTTACTATATGTACATACAATTTGACCATCGGACCCTCACCTCTCATGAGCATCCCTTGTAACCCTACTTTGAAGCCCGTCCGACAGCTTTTCATATATATACACACATGCAGAAAAGATAACATATTACATGTAATATGTTTTACTATANTATATATATATATATAAATAAGAGTCTTATTTACAATAAAAAAAAATTGTTTATAAAAAACATTATTATACCGTGGAGATTGTCATTAATGAGTAAAAGCCTTGAGGAGACAGTCACATTGACTGTCCCTACACAACTTGTCCAGAAACATGCATAAAATATCATGTCAGGTAATGGGATATCTATTACAAATTTCAATATATTAGCAAAAACGAGTCCGACCGACCATTTCCCTATTCCATACTTAGCCACTTTTTCGCTTGTGGGTTCTTGGAAAGGCGAGCTCAAGATTTTCCTTGCATTGTTCTGTGACCTGCAAACAACACCCAAAATTCCACGATATACATGCATACAATATCTTGCCAGGTAATGGGATATCTATTACAAATTTCAATATATTAGCGAAAACGAGTCCGACCGACCGTTTCCCTATTCCATACTTATCCACTTTTTCGATTGCGGGTTCCCAGATAGGCAAGCTCAAGATTGCCCTTCCATTGTTCCGTGACCTGCAGACAACACCCAAAATTCCACAAATATACAAACCGGTCGTTGGACTGCCCCATCATGCCTTCTTCCGTTTTACCTGTTTTGCAGCCAAAATTTCTAAGACATACAATTTGACTGGCGGGCCCTCACCTCTCCTGAGTATCCCTTGTAACCCTATTTTGAAGCCCATCCAACTTCTTTTCATACTTGGCCATTCCTTATTTGCTCTTCCCCGTCCCCGTCACCTTCACACTTGTTTATAATAAAAAATTGTTTATAAAAACATTATATATATATATATATATATATATATATATATATATATNNNTATATATATATATATATATATATATATATATATATATATATTATAAAGACATATAATTTGACCGTCAGGCACTCACCTCTCCTCAGTATCCCTTGCAACCCTACTTTCAAGCCCGTTCGACCACTTTTCATACTTATATATATAAAAGAGTCTTATTTATAATAAAAAAATTGTTTATAAAAACATTATATATATATATATAAGGTCTTATTTCTAAATATGCAATTAGTAAGCTTTAATGTTAACAACTCATCATGCAAGAACCGTAAAAATTGACATTAATGAGTGAAAGGCTCGAGGAGATCTCCCATTAATACACATTAAACCAAGATTTGCGGAGGGTTATATTATCCCTTCCGAGTGTTAATTTCAAACAACATGGAATGTCGTTCGCGCGTTGTCGGGTTGGTGCGTTCACGAAACCTCCAATCCTTAATTGCTCTTCGTCGTACCCACCACCTTCACACTTCTAAGTATGCAATAACTAAGCTTTACTGCTAACAACTCATCATGCAACACCAATAAAGATTGTCATTAATGAGCGAAAGGCTTGAGGATATTTCTCATTCACACACATTGAACCAACATTTGCGAAGGGTTATATTATCCCCTCCAACTGTTCATTTCAAGTATCGTCTGGTGAAAACAGACGTTCTCGTAAACTTATGGCACCATCTCGACAACAGTTCCGTGGAGATACAGTGAACATCTTTGGGCGTGAGGACTAGAACTTCCAGTGGTCCAGGGCATATTCTTACTACTCATCCCCTTCTGCCCAAAACGAAGTAATTTGGACATCTGGAATTGCTCGTGCAGGTTGTGTCCCTGAAGCTTTTGACTGTAAGGAGTTGGTCTCTTGGTGTGCCGATAGATATATTTCAGGCCAAAGAATTATTCCACTACGGTACCACTCTCATGTTTCTTTGTCACCTCAGGTCTTCCACAAGATGTTAAGATTGCCAGAGCTAACATTGACATTTAGAGGAGAAGACTCCAAATAGTTCCTAAAAAAACATAATAACGAGTTGGACCTCTTTCCCGAGTTCCTGGAAGACCCGACGATAGTTCCTGAATATATTACAAGCTTGCAGGTTAGTTCATTTAGAAATCCATTCCGGGAAATTGCCTGGTTGTTTACAAGAATAACGGGACAGGAATCCACAACAAGTATTTCCCGCATGGTTCTTTATATTTTGTAATTTACAGTCAAGGAACAAGCCATTTTTTATTGGGGGAAGCTAATTTCCATTGAAATTTGTTCCCAATTGTCAAGCTTCAAAAAGGAGAAGAGATTTTATATGTCATCCTACTTGGTTTTCGCGATAGCACATTGTTTTCTGTTTCCAAAACTGTCTATGTCCAAGAAGGTAAACTGGGAATTCGACCCAATAACCTTCTGGTACTAGGCCTTGTGTAGGCACAAGGCCTCCCGCTATTTTTATAAGGTTTTTAATGACTTTGTATTTGTTTTCAAAGATTTATTGTTAGGAAAGGATGCTCCCCGCATGTATGACCAGGCAACCAAGTTTTTGGACAGGAAGGGGGCACTTGAACAAATGGAGAATTATAGTGTGATAAGGATTTTTGGCTCCAAGGAAAATCGTGCTTTCCTTCCATGTCACATTACAGACATAATGTTTGTTACAGAAATAACAAGGCAATACAACTACTGGTTGCATCTATTTCATGAGAAGAGAAAAAAACAGTTCATTCCTCTGCCTTGGAAAGTCGGGGACTTCGTGTTGAGGAACATCAACAAAATTGACGAATTCGCAGCCCATTTCAACAACTTGAACCTAAAATATGTTGAAAGGCTATGAGGGTTTGACCCCAATGGAATTTTTTTAGAACATTTACTTGTAGTTGGCTTCAACAATTCTTTTTTCCAGAGACGCCTGAGAGAAAACAAAGACACTGATGAAAACACTCTTGCTTCTGACGTCGACGACCTAGAGACATTGCAAAGCACCACTGAATTGTACAAGAAACAGGGAAAAGGCCCTGATGAGAAGAGTGTTCAATCCCCAGATACCACTCCCAAGAGTACGACATCCCGGAGCATCATTCCAACGACCCAGCCCAGTAAGAAAGCAACCCATAATTCTTCAAATGAAGGAGGAGATAACAACCCTCCTCGCGCTAAAATTGATAGTTCTCACAAGATTCCCGTGAAGAAGAAGATAAGAAAAATTGTAGGGCAAGCAGAAGAGCCCGAAATTGAGAGTGAGAACATGGAACTTGAGACTGATATGGATAGCGTATTCCACAATGTTGATCAACCCGGGGACGCGATCCAGCATAGTCTCCCAATGGAAATAGCTGAGACCAAAATTTTTGACGAAGATGAATCCTTCGTATTCCAGAGCGTTGTTTTTTACAGTGAGTCTAAAAATTTAATTATTGAAAAGAGAGATGTAAAAAATAAGAAAGGGAAATCTCGTTCGGAGATTAACCTTGGGAACATGCAGTCATCCCAAATCTCCCGACTTCACCGAGCAACCAGAGATGCTCTTGATGATTCCATTGGAGGCATTGAGGCCGAGAATGCTAGACTGAAGGACCGAGTCAAGGAATTGGAGGAAGCTCTGATTCCTATGCCATTGCTTTCCAGTCCTTTAGCAATAGCCATGCCTGCCACCCTTGCAGCCAAGTTAAAGGATCCTCCAGCCTCCTCGCATTGTGTAGAGGCTACGTGGAGAAGAATGTCAAGAAAAGAATGGAGTTGATTACTGAGGCCTATGTAACATCACAAAGTATGGCTTCCCTTGGAACGAGGGCACATGCTTTGCATGAACATTTGCAGGCATATTTAAAAAATGAAGAATGTTTCTATTTAGACATAATCATCCCTTTTGGAATCCATTTCAACAACATGACATATGTGAGAAGAAGACAAGAATATATCCCCTCCCAAAATCGGATCACTCAATTAAATGCATGCTGGAAAGAGAAAGTGAAGAACCTGCATCTCATTGTCCAATCATGTGAACAAGCCATATCAAAGAAAGAAGAATTATTCAAAAAGTTGATCGAAATAGACTTAGCCGGAAGTACCAACGAGGTCCAAGACCCCAACTTAATCGTCAACTCCTTTCATTTAACTAAGCAAGCCTTCGATAAACAAGTTGATATTTTAAGGGGTTGTCTTTAGAAAAGTTTTACAACATCCTTGAATATGGTGAAGATGATGTGGACAACTGGCTAGTCGACTATTCGGTACAAAATGAAGAAATTGATCAGGCTCTGCGTAATCTTTCTATCGATCTAAGGGAATTAGAAAATGATATTTTCAACATAAAAATCCGGGATGATATCAATGTGCCCCCCTTGAGAGGCTACATTGAAGAATGGGTCCAAAGGGAAATGGAGAAGCTTGTCGACGAAGGGCAACAGGCAGTTGGCACAATTCCAGTAGTCGTCGAAGACAACAATAAAAAGGCATCAACAAGCAAATAGCAAAGGGGGAGATATGTACCATCACTTTAAGTCTATACTGATCACATCCTGCTTTGTTTATCAATCCAATTATTCCACCTTTTTAAATAGAAATGTCTAGCCAAAGACTGATACCTTCCAATTTCTTCTTTTTAGGTCTTGCTCTTTACCGTCGCCCACTTCTTCTTTCTACATTCCTATTTCTTGTGCATATTTCTGTTATGGTCCGCGAGAGCCCCAATCCCAGTCTATATGACAAACACATTTAAATTTCTAGGAATATGTAACAAACAATATTATTTTTTGATATATTTCAAATAAAATTGTTTTTATCTCCTTTTATATTTATGTGCTCATAATTTTTTTATCTTCAACTATGTTGAATGTCAAGAGATTGTGTTTATTTAATTTGAATGTAACTTTATATGTGTCTTGTGTGTTTTATCTTTTTCTCATGCATATCTTTTTCTCCTGCTATGCATATAACTTTATTTGTCCCGACACATATAGAGACACACAAGCTAGATGATCTATTTAAAGAAGTGACTATGAAAATTGTACTTAACTCTAACAAGTTGGAAGTATACATAAATCATTATGAATGAATTTCATAAATACATTGAAGAGATAAAACATGCAAGGTAGGAACAGAAATTTCAAACATAGCAAGTCAGACTACTGGTAAAAAATAAATAAATCAGAAATCATTATGAATGCATTTCATAAATACATTGAAGAGATAAAACATGCAAGGTAGGAACGGAAATTTCGAACATAGCAAATCATACTACTGGTAAAAAATAAAAGCAAAATGGATTATATACTTTCAAAAACTAAATGGTTTCAATGCCAGAATTGCTCGAGGCCACGTGTCATTTCCTGCATAGATACCACATGTGCTTCATGCTGTCTGCCACATCTCCGTTGCAGTTTCCATTTGCCTCTGCTACTTTTTCCCATCCCTATGCATTTATTCCCAATTCAACTCRACAACCATACAACACTTATTTCATAATTATATTGTGCTCTGCTTGAAAATAGTCTAATCTATATGAAATTGTATAATAAATTTCACAATCAATTAACAATTTCAATATAACACATAAACAATAAGAAAAATTATGATATTATTTTTATTCATTTAATATATATTTGAAAATCAACGAAAAAAATATGTATTAATTATGAAATTGTGAATATATGTTTGAAAATGATTAAAGTGTTTATTATGTTTGTCCTCCTCTTTAATTTGTCTTTGTCGTGATTTCTCTCAATAAATGAGAATACAATTTCTAATACTTCATATCATACACTTTGTGAATAAAATTTCTATCATACACTTTGACCATTAACACCTCCTAATTTAAATCAATTAAGGTGATCACCTTTGACACTCTCCAAATAAATTTATACCATTAAATTTAGTTAGACAATTAAACACTATAGACTTGACTTTACAAGACTTTACTAATTAAACACTATAGACTTTACTTTACACTATGGACTTTACAAGACTTTACTTTTTGTGGAGATTTTTTTTTCTTTTTCTTTTGGTTAGTNTAAATTTAGTTAGACAATTAAACACTATAGACTTGACTTTACAAGACTTTACTAATTAAACACTATAGACTTTACTTTACACTATGGACTTTACAAGACTTTACTTTTTGTGGAGATTTTTTTTTCTTTTTCTTTTGGTTAGTTGTAGATTTAATGATGTTCTAAATCAATTAACCATTATGGACTTTACTTTTCTAATCTAATTGTTTTCGGCAAGTGGTAGACTTAATGATGTTTTTGAACAAAATGGTAATGTAATATGGTGCAAGTTTTGTGAAATTTCTAAAAATTGTATAAATATATATCAAATATATAATAAAATTGATTATATATATATATATATATATATATTCTTGTTTTAGATAGTAGTTTTTTTTAATTTTTAATAGGTTATGGTTTCACATATAGTTAAAAGGACAGAGTGTTTAGTGATTAAATCTTTTGTTAATATTAGAATAAAGATGGAGTTTTATTTTATTTTATTTTATAATAGTAATTGAGAGATTTATGTTAAGCAAAAAAGATTGCAGCAAAGTTGTAGAATAAGTACATCCATATATCCGCCAAAGATGTCTAATAATAGCGAAATTCTAGACTATCTATAAGTTAGTATCCTAGCTTAATTATGTCTATGGGAAAGAGTACCCATTATTTATGAGTTGTATACGTTTTATAAAATAAATTATAAAGTTTAATAACCTTGCATAACATAAAAACTAATAGAAGGTGTGCCTACTGGTTGCTTCTTCCAGTGCTACAATGTTTAGTTTTGTAGCTGGTTTTTCCATCTCCATTACATCTTCAAGTTGGTGCACTATTTCCTCCTCATTCAACTTCCCATAGTTTGAATTCACTGGTTAAACTTGGTTTGATGCCATGAAGTGGTCACCCTTTCTCATATTAATCACCACGGTCCACAACATATTACATTTTTCTTCCAGGACTACCATTTGGCGCTTCTTCTGTACAAGCGTACCCATAATTGTTGCAACCTAAGTGAATACATGTTGCTCATTCTCATGAAATTTTGTAGTTGTAGTGGAAATGGATGTCATGTTGGTTTGAATGGTTTCTTCATGGTTCCTTAGAACCCTCCTAATCTCCTTCAGTTCCCGATAATCCACAATGAGAAAAAAATAGGGAGAATGCCTATTCAACTGAGTATACACCACTATATGAGCGACACTCAATCCCCACAGAGAGTGATATGCCAAAGAAAGAGGACATGGTTCAAAATCCCCTGACTAGATGAAAACATTCACATGAAACCAAACAAATAGACCTCCTTCAGGAATGTAAACATAAAGTCCAATAGAACCTCTAGTGCCTGTGAGGTAAGTTGAATTAAACACCCCCAAGTACCAAGAAACCAAGTGTGCACACTTCTCTATGCATTCCCATAACCAATTCACAAACACACCACTTTGAAACAATAGAGTAGGGTAATACCTAAATTGAAGCAGAGTAAAGCACACATAACTTCGAAATGAAGACCGATACTTAGATATTACGCGCTCCCTTACCACAATTGCTAGAGGAGGAGGTTCACCTGAATATATAAATAGTAAACTGAGAAAGAATACCCTCAACAAATAAACATAACTTACCAGGGTTCCACACTTCCTTGCTAACCATAGTTCCTTCCAATGCATTACAATGTACTATTGCTTAATCCCATAATGACAAAGAAATTCACTGCTCCACAGTCCATAATCACGCAAAGACATGGTTGTAAGAATATGACGAGGAGACCCCCGTCTCTTTTCATAGCTGCCTCTACGATACGGTCAGGATGTTGCATGAAGAGCCTTGTGATGCCTTAAATTTGTGATACATGACTTAAACCTCATGTTGATATGCTATGGAATGGGTAAATCAAGGTTGCTTCCATTGGTGCTAATGACCCCCTCTTTTAGAAGGGTGGCTTTATTAGCGAAACCATCCGCAACTTGGTTGTTCTCTTGGAGGACATGAAAGAAACTCATTTTAGAAAATTTAAGCACCTCTTTTCTATCTGGATCTAACATTGAATCTAGGATATCATCAACAACAATGCTCTTTGAAATCATTTTACCTATGACAATATTTGAATCCCCAACCATAATCAATGATTGAATATTAGCTTCGATAACTAACCTCAACCCTTGCAATAAAGCATAGACTTGTGCTAGATTATTAGAAGCTATACCAAGTCCCCAAGAAAACGTTAGTTTCATTGTTCCTCAAAGGCTTGGGATAGCACCCCCCCGCACCTTCCACCCCCAAGAAGGGAAGTGAAGTTCTTAGAAGTAACAGGAGGATAGATTCTTATGATGAATGAGAGTGTTAATGTTGGAGAAAACTTGCCTAAATATCCATGTCTCTATGTTCTTGTTTAGGTTTTTATCTTTGTTCTTCCTCAATGGAAAACATTTTTGGGACAAAATCTTGGAGGTGGCCTCAAATGGTTCCTCTATTAACCTTAAATTGGTGATGAATTTTGATGGGTCGAGTTTCAATTTGGAGATTTTAAACAAAAATATTTTTGGATGGAAGAAGCACAAGAGAAAAACAAGGATGAGAGGAGAAGGGTTGGAAGCCTAAGAAATAAAAAGCCACATCATCTAATGACTTTTTTTTTTGCATCTCTAGTAGGTTAGACTCACAGGAAGAACATTGGAGCCCATAAGAAGAACAATGAAGTTGTGGGTTTATTTGACATTGTCTAGTGTGGGAGAACGTTGTTGAGTTGTAGAGAAGGCCATGGAAAACCATTGCATTTGGAAAGCGATGTTGCACCATTAGTATAAGCCATGGGTTTGTCGGAGGCCATTGTGGCATGGAAAACATCTGGCATTGCTGTGAAAATGGTTCTTAGATATATTTCATTTTTTCAAAGGTTTATAATTAATTTAATTGTATTTAAATGTGATCCCATTCAGGGTCTTTGTGTTTAAACCCTTGGTCTTGGAAAGGTATGACCTTCAATAATTAGAAAAGAGCTTAAATTATCTTTTAACATTTTTTTGTACTTTTGGAGCACTTGGATGAGAGGGATTGCTGGAAAATAAGATTGTTATGTAATGATAATGTAACAAGATAGAGTCCGATGGAGTTTTGGAAGATTATATAAATATGTATTGAATACATGTAATACAACAAAGAGACTCTTCCTTGGTATAAGTTTGTGTATGTTAGATTGTTTTGTCATTCTCCCTCTTGCTTACTTTCTCTTCCCTTGCAAGGTAGTTCTCTGAAATTTTTAACATGTAAAACCATTGACAATGTTAGTACTAGAGTAAAGGAGGATTCTATCACATAAATATGAAGACTTAAATCCCAAAACCAATTTTGAGATTGATAGAGCTTTTAGTACAGGTAATGCTTTATAAATCATCTTTGTTTCACAATTGTTATACATGTGAGATTGCTTCACACACACACACACACACACACACACACACACACACACTTAAAACAAGGTAATTGATGTGGAGCAGAAGCCCATCATAGATATATGCCACTATAATAAGATTAATTGTTGCATCACACACCTAACAACCGCAAGCTCTAGATAATTGGTGTGGGATAAAGGAAACACAAACCACCCCTATTTCTGATGAGTTTTTGTGATCTAAATCCGGCCAAAATCCAATGGAAATCATGGTTCCATGATAATGTGAGTTCCACTAATGGAGGTACTCAACTCTTGAGGGTTTTGACCCTTTTTGACTTGACTTAAACCTTTAAAAATACAAAAGAATGAGTAAATTGAGTGGAACTTTGCTTGTGATGTTTAGCTAAATTTCGACAATATTTACCAAAAATAATATGTTTTGAGTTATTGACAGGTTTACAAATAAATATTCCAAAATCTACTTTTCATCATGTTGGACTAACTGAACTGGACCTTAATGCATTCAAAGTTGTTTACCCTTTTAATTTTATTTCGTTGGATTTGGGTTTTAAATATTTGGGATTTTATCTCAAAGCGGGTGCTCAACGCATTGAAGAATGGAATTGGCTTCTAAAAAAATTTGAAAAGAGAATCAATAATTGGTGCTACAGATGGTTGTCTTTAGGAGAGCGTCTAACTTTATTGAAAGCAGTGTTAACAAGCCAGTCGGTTTATTGGTTATCTATGACCATTGTCCCTATATCGGTTTTGAACATTCCAAGGAAGATGATGTTCAGTTTCTTATGGAAGAGAGACAGTGTCTCCCATCATTTACATATGTGCAATTGGGAGAAGATTTCAGTTCCAAAGTCTTTGGGGGGATGGGGAATCCTTAATATTTTTGATTTCAACAAAGCATTGGCAACGATTACTCTCAGGAGAGTTCTCATGGGAAAAGGTGTTTGGCATAGGGTTATCATTGATAAGTATCTTGGTAATAGGAATGTGACTTCCTGGCTTAGATCTAGTTCTTTATGCAAAGCAGAGTATCTAAAATTTGGGGCGGATTATTAAAGGTGATATATCTTATATTACATGGAATAAGTTGGAATCCAGGTTCAGGACACCTAGTGGTATTGGGGAAGGATCGAATTATGGGGATGGGGGACAACTCCTTTCTATCAACCCCACTACATGAAGCATTAAAAGAAAAAGATATAAAGACTTTGGCACATGCACAAAACCCTTCTAATGAGCAAAATATTTCTGATTATTGGTTGAAAAGTGATGATCTGGGATTGGAGGGCGCTCTTGCTTCAGAGTGGGATTTGTACAGGAGTGCACTAATCGACTCGAGAGTGATTTTACAGGATAGCATTGATCATTTAATGTGGATAGGTGGAAACAATTCAGGAGTTCCATCTACAAAAAACTTTCACTTAAGTATTATTTCTTCAAAATGTCATACTAAAGCGGAGAGCTGGAGACTGTCTATATGGAATTGGAAGATAGAGTTAAAAGTTAAGTTGTTCATTTCGCTGGCGATTGAAGAAAAAATTCTTACCTGGAATATGTTGCATAAAAAAAGGATGGGAGGGTCTGGGACGTTGTCCTCTTTGCAAGATGGATTTGGAAATGACCTATCACTTATTCAAGCTCTGTCCTTTTTCCATTTCATTTTGGAAAATCTTAAAACATATTCTAAAACTTGACAGAGATTGGTTTGGTAATAATCTTTCGGAATGCTTGAAGAACTGGTATATGGAAAAGACTGTGCCCACTTCGATTGCAGCTCATGTTATCTCGTTTACCTGGCTTGAATGTAATAAGGCTATCTTTGAAGATACTCTTCCTTCATTACATTTGGCAATTTACAAGACTTTGGCTCTACAATCTAATTTCAGTAGCCATCTTAAGCCATGACTTCCGAGAACAATTATGATAAATTATCTTCAGAATTCAACACTTGCATGGTTTGATGGTGCAACATCAAAAGACGACATTAGGAGTGGGGCAAGAGGAGTCATAAAAATCCAGGAGACTACTGTTTATAGATGGACTTTTTTTGTGGTAAAGGAACAAATACGAGGGCATAACTTTTGGGAGCTTGGGTCACATTAATGCTAGCTGAACATTTGGAGATCCCATGTATCCATATTATGGGTGATTCAAAAGTTGTAATTGATTGGCTCAGAGACAAAGGGAAGAAAAGAATTAAATTACTTACCCATAACTTCCTTTCTATTGATTTCCAACATATTTATAGAGATTTTAACACTGTTGCAGATATTCTCTCAAAGCATGCATTGGTCGACCCTGAAGAACTGGTAACTTATTATCGATGGACAAATGGAGATGAAGGCCCGAGAAGACATATCAAGATTCATTAATGTATTTGATAATAAGAAGTAGCAGATAAGGGAAGATGAACTTTTGTTGTATAAGGGCATATCATTGTTTTTGTATCCATTTTGCTTCCAGTTTTCAGTTTTTAGAYGCTGTGGGTAATGTTATGGGATTTTCGAGATATGATTTTGATACTATGTATTGGACTGTGATGAAACAACTAGTTTTTGAGGATCTATAGTATCCTTGAAAGATGTAAAAAAATTATATCGCTAATATAATTTGAGCAAWTTTTTTCCCTGGAAAAGTTTAATGAACAATCCAATATTTACCAAAAATAAGATGTTTTGACTGCTCCTTATCAAGTTTAATGAACAACCCATAAAATCTGATACTAAGTACTTATAATATTAATACTAAAGCAAGGAAAAAAAAAACTATCATAACAACTAAATACACATAAAAACATTTTTTTATTTCTCTTTATATTTTAAACAAAAAAAAAAAAAAAACGAATATACATGATTTCAAACATTTTTTAATATAATTATGGAAAATAAATTTCTTTGTCAATGAGATTTGGTTGGTTAAAAGTCCATCTTCCTAAAATGTAAGGAAATGTGTTTAATTACCCAAGACTCAAATGCGTGTTAACAACCACCCAAGATCAAATCTATAATAAAAATGAAAATTTGTCACCTCAATTTAAGATTGGATTGATATTAAAACCAGGATAACTCAATTTTTTATTTTCAATTAAATTTAAACCTACTAATTTAAAGATTGGATTGATATTAAAACCAAGATAACTCAATTTTTTATTTTCAATTAAATTTAAACCTACTAATCTAAAGATTGGATTGGATTGATATTAAAACCAGGATAACTCAATTTTTTATTTTCAATTAAATTTAAACCTACTAATTTAAACTTTAAGATTGGATTGATATTAAAACTTTTTATTTTCAATTAAATTTAAACCTACTAATTTAAACTTTAAGATTGGATTGATATTAAAACCAGGATAACTCAATTTTTTATTTTCAATTTAATTTAAACCTACTACTTTAAACCAATTTAAGATTGGATTGATATTAAAACCAGGATAACTCAATTTTTTATTTTCAATTAAATTTAAACCTACTCTTCTTTCTTCTTGGAAGTCACTTTAAATGGTAAATGGTCCATTTTTCTAGTTGAGTGTTTCTTTCCCCAGTCTCATTGACCAAATTCTGTTATAGGAAAGAACACAGGAAATGCTAGCTAAATCCAGATTGTCAAAGATTTTGGGTAAAAAGTCTATAAAAGCAACATCATCACGGACTTTTCTTAAAGTCGGTAACAGAATTTCTTTTTCCCAAGAAGAATGCTGTAAAAAGTTACCAGTCCAGAATTAGATCACCTATATTCAAGTTCAGCCTCTCGTTTTTTTGGGTTATAGCTCAACATGCAGAATTAACACACTGGCTCTCGCACAGGAGTAGCATATGTTGGTAAAAGTGTTTCTTTTTCCCTAGCAGAATGCTGTAAATAGTTACCATTCCAGAATTAGATCACCTATATTCAAGTTCAGCCTCTCGTGTTTTTTGGGTTATTGTTCAACATGCAGAATTAACACACTGGCTCTCACACAGGAGTAGCATATGAAGCCATTATTTCCGCTTTTTGAGGGAAAAAAACTCCTTAAAACCCAACTCGACACATAGTTGACTAAAAATACCATGCATAGTTAAATGACAAACACGTGCAGTGAGATTATTTGACATTTCAGTGAGTGCGGTGACGTGATTGATGTGGGGAGCCATTGATTTCTCACGTCTCCTCTGCCTCCCCAGACTTCTCTGAGACCACCTTCTGTTTTCTTTACATACCCACTTTCGGATGTTGATATAGATTTAGATATATACAATTCTGATTGCATATTGGTAATAAATTTCAGATGGCTGATATCCAGGAAAGTTGCAGCAGCGTGCAAGAAGGTATGCCCGTTGAGTACTCAGACTAATTTTAGATTAGATTAAATTGAACTGTCCTCTTTTTGTCCCAGTTTTTTTTTTCCAGGTAACATATTTTGGAAACTCCTCATTAATAGGATGGTATCCGGTAACATATTTTGGAAACTCCTCATTAATAGGATGGTATCCAGGTAAATCCTAGATTTTTCAGGTTACAATGCCATGTTAACAACATGTTCAATGTTTTGACAATACTATAATCATTATGACCTCAACATGTAACTTATGGAAATAGAAACTGCATGAGAAAATAACACTCCATCCCACAACCACTTGAGCCAGACCTAATAGACCTAATTGACTACCACTCGACCTAATAGACCTAATTGACTGGATTGAACTGTCTATCTGAGAGTACTTTCTCATTCATCTTTCATACTCACATGCCGTTGTAATATAATGTGAGATTGACCTTGAGAAAATGGAACTGCAGGGCCTGATTTGATCACTGATGCGGAGCAGGGAGGAGGTTCCAATAGAAGGATTCTTGCAGGGAAGAGGACTACCCACTGGGTGCTCGTGATATTCAGCATTCTGGCACTTCTTGTGGGTCAAGCTGCTGCCACTCTTCTTAGCAGGTATTACTTTGCCTATGGTGGCGACAGCAGATGGATTTCAACCCTTCTGCAAACTGTAGGGTGGCCTATTCTTTTGATACCTTTGGTTCTTTATCAAGGAAAGGAAGCCTCTAAGCTTACACCCCTTACACCCAAATTGGTGCTTATTTATGTTGCCCTGGGCTTGCTTCTAGCTGGAGACAATCTGCTTTACTCTTGGGGTGTCTCCTTTATGCCTGCTTCAACATATTCTCTTCTCTGTTCAAGTCAACTGGCCTTCAATGCTGTATTTGCATTTATGTTGATCAGGCAGAAAATCACCCCCTATATAGTGAATTCTCTTGTTTTGCTGACTTTGAGTGCCATTCTGCTTGGGGTTCATTCAGACAGTGACAGGCCTGAGGGAGTGAATACTGCCAAGTACATAGTAGGCTTCATTTGCACCATTGCAGCTTCTGCAATCTATGGACTGCTTCTTCCGTTGATGCAGCTTGTATTCGATAGGGTTATAAAGAAGGAGACTTTTGCAGTGGTTCTGGAGATGCAAATTTACACATCCTTAGTTGCCACTGTGGTGTGCATAGTTGGATTGTTTGTTAGTGGGGAGTTCCGAGACATAAAAGAAGAGGCCCACAGTTTCACAAGAGGGAAAGTTGCTTACTATATGACATTGATATGGTCTGCAATAGGATGGCAGGTTTGTTCCGTGGGTGTAGTGGGTTTGATCTTTTTGGTGTCTTCCTTGTTTTCAAATGTGATTAGTACTCTGGCCCTCCCTGTTGTGCCCATATTGTCAGTGGGATTCTTCCATGACAAGATGGATGCTTTGAAGATTATTTCCATGTTGTTAAGCATATGGGGATTTGTTTCCTATATATTTGGTGGGTATGTGGATTCAAAGCCTGCCATGGGCTCAAAGAATGCAGCTAGAGAGGACTAACTCGGCTCTTTGGTTGAGAGAGATGATTTCAAATTTAAATCATTCTTTTCTGGTTTTTCTGACAACGTGATGTGTTGTCATGTTGGTTGAAACTAATCCTTAGATTATAAGTGAAGTAATAAATGGCTAATCGGTGATGATTAAAAAATAATAAGTGGACAGTGAGTGAGATAGTGGGAGGCTAAAACGTGCAGAGTTATGTTTGAGCCCTAAGCTTCACTGGTAAATATTAAATATCATTGTATCGTGACTTGATGAGATTGGCACCAATGCCGTCATGGATGCAACTAGCAGGTTTGTTTCATCACTCAGTCAACCTAGCTCTTCCTCGGAAGGTTGCATCATGAGAGAAGCTAAACAAACAAAGTGAACAATTCCCCCCTGTTTAGGTCTACATCATCTATTTGTTCAAACTTCAGTCGTGTCCTTGTGACCTTTTGAAAGCTCATTCTTGTAATTGCATTGGACGTACATGTGATCCTATTCCATTTACACGGGTTTTGCAAATCTAAAAGAGATGTCATATAAAAAATATCAATATGGAATTATTTGAGTTCGTTCTGCGCTTGTCATTTTAGTTTTGTTTTTTGGTTTTGATTTTAAATGAATTAATTAGAACAATCCAATGGCAAACAAAAATTCTGACTGTTTAAATTTTTGACAACGGCATCATGCTTATTTCATCAGGAAGAAAGAAAGAAATCATGTTAATGTTCACAGATGACTGAAATAGGTCAATGAGACCGTAAAAGTAGAGAATAAACATAAATTTGCTATGTTGTTTTGGTTTTCCATTTTATAAGAATAAATATAAGTTTGCTATGTTTTTTTGGTTTTTCATTTTATAAATTATGCTTTAGAGAGACTATTATATGCTTTTAAAAACTGAGGTTTTATGTTAACCTGCTAGAGTATCCCATAGAAAAGATACAGTGTATCTTAGGCACAAAACATGTAAGTTTTCTGATAATATGCAAGATTGGCAAGAAGGGTCGGAGTTCAGACATAACAAGTATACAAATATTATCTCATTAATTGCAGACATTGTACTGTAAACTGCTGCTGAATTTTTTCTGAAACTTTTGCCAATGAGAATAGCTGAGAGGAACTGACGAACATCCTCGGGAGGCAATCGGATTCTGTTACCTTCAGTTATCTTTTCAGCAGAGACAGTTAGACTAATGCATTAGACAACATATAGCTGAAGCGACTTCATTTGTTGGTGCCCAAACATTTTACCTTGTGCAATATATTGGCAGGGTTATGTTACATGCCAATGTACATAGTACATAGTACATACAGCTACTAATAAGTGCTTCATAGAAGATAAACTGAAGATTCACCATCTGCCATGTTTTCTTCATTTTACTGGAAATGCAGTCTTTTGCAACTGAAAAGCTGTAAATCATGGAATTCTGATATGGTACTGGGTACATCCTAGATGTTCACTGCCTCTCAAGGAAATGTTCTTCTGACAGTGGTCCTGTTCTCCATCTTTGGAAATATAGTTGCTTGATCTCATCATGATTCTAAGCTTGTACATCCTCTAGAAGTTTTCTTTGTTAGAAGAGCCCAATATTCTGAGTCAGTAATGCTGTGTGCACAAGCAAGTGGGCATCTAGCAAACCATATCTGAAGTCCCCGAAAACTGTTTTGAACCAGGAACCCTGAGTCACAGCAGCAGCAGTACAAAAAAGTGTAACCAAGGTCAACGCAATCTTTCTAGGTCTTGTCCTTCTCCAATATCAGCTATGCCAAGGCAATTTCTTAACTAAAAAAGGCCTGTAAGGATATAACTGCTTTTGTTAACACCAACATGCTCTTTTCTTTAGTCAGCCCATTAGCCCATTTCTCCCTCAACATATTAGTCCATTTTACAATGAAGAGGTCCATAGCCTTTGCACATCCAAGGGTCAGATGTTTGGAAGTGTTTCACCAGCAGGCATACTGTTGCCCTTATAGAGAGACAATGTTTCCAGCACCACTTCTAGGACATCTTGTCCAAACTAGCATCATGAACTCCATCATTAGACCCATACTTTTTTACAGTTCAGAGGTCTGGGGGACAAGTTTGCTTGAGTTGAATTGGGCCTGTACTGAGAGTTTTCAGACCCTCTTGCTTTGCTACATCATCGGATGCAAGAGGACGGTTCCCCGGGGCCCGATCCATTATTTAGGCAGAGTTTGTGGCATACCCCTTCCCAATTGAGACTGTCTTTGGACTAGTAGAGTTGCTATATTGTCTCTAGAGATTTTCCAACTCAGTGGCCAGCAGGGATCCCTATCCATATGTCATCTACCGTTCTTCAAAGGCTACTGCCCAGTCTGCCCACCACTTAGGGAGAGTATGGTGCTAGTTCTCAGAAGTAACTTGTTTCCTGTAGGCAATTGTCATATCGGTGGATAACCTTCCCCCGTTCAGGTACTCTTTAGATGCTCTTGGCCACCTCCTGCCTTAATAAGCAAGAGATGAACACGATTATCAAGGAAGATATTGATAGACAACGTATCTAGGTCACTTGGATCACTTTTCTTGTGGGGTTGAGACCCAAGATGGCCTTTTATGTAGAGAATTTCCTAGAGCTTAGGGATGGCCTCATAGTTTAGCTCCCATACACGCTTTGACACTAGATGCATGGGCTTAGGATCCCCTTAGGCTAGTTTAGAGTAGGACCTCGATATGTTGTTGGTACCATTGCTTGTTCAGAGAGTGTCATTATTCCCCCTCCACTTTTTTTTGGTATTCAGATCAGTAATGCCTGGCATTATATATGGGAGAGGCCTTTGGGTTAGATCTTACATCCTTTGGCCACCCACCCGGGCAGACACTACTCAGAGGATCACATCTTTCTTCTTGGTGCTCCTAGTGGACAAGGGCACCAAGAGGTAGATAGAGAGAAATACTGTTTCAACACCCATATCTGTCAGACCTCGGGAAGCAGTGCGGCCCTTGGCAACGAGACCCATCTGGAGTTGTTGATTTAGATCTTGGGACAATTTATGCTAGATCAGTAGGTTTCCCTCCTCCTCTAGTTCCTAGTAGTGAGCTACCTCTTCTAAACAGAGAGACATTTCATGGGCTAGATCCAACTCTTCCAACCAATATTCTATCCAGAGATTCTTTCCTTCGACCTTGGATGGTAGGAGAGTTGCATATTCGACAATGGAGACTTTAGAGGAGGACAACCCCCTTTCTCCTTCTTCTGGAAACAAGCACTTGGAGCCTTGAGGCTCTTTTCCATGTACCCTTTTCTAGGGCATTGTATTTCACTTTGGCTTTGCCCAATAGTGCTTAGATCTTATAGATTAACTTTGCTCTTTTACTTTTATAGGAGTGGCTTTTACTCTTGCTTTGTATTGAACAACCCCATTGACCTACTTTTGGTCATTTGTTGGACATTTATAAACTTATCTTATCATGACTTGCTGTAGTTGATGCAGAGCTGCAATGCAATTGGAACAACGTACATGAAGGTTTTAATTTGTATTTGGATTGCTAGAGTGAGCCTTGTTAATTGATGCGCCATAGTAGGCAATGGACCCAACTCAAGGCTCCATGTGTTGGTCTAAACGATCCATGAAAAGAAAATTAACACAAAAATGAAAGACATAAATTAACACAATAATTAAGTCACAAAGGTTTACTCATTCATTAATTCAAGGATTACAATCAGATTGCATCAACAATTTTACCTTAGGCTTTCACAAGTCCTCACAATCTCTCTAAATACAACTCTTTTCAGATTAAACAAGCTCAGTGCTCTGCTTCTCTTTGACTACTTCTCACACGCATGCAATCTTTCGATCCCACAAACACCTTGCCTCCTTCGTATTCTTCAGCTTATTGCATAAAATCACTTAAATCCCAGTGCTCTTCATGAAGAATTTCGAGGCTCTTTAGGCAGTCAACACAGGTCTGATTTACCACTGTTTAAAAGCTGCCTTCTGAGGTTCTATTGGCTGTTAAGAACAGGTCTGTTTAGGACTGTTTTATGGCCACCATTAGAAATGATTTCAAGCTCGTTTTAATGCTTTTGTTTCAAGGTTAGATTAACAAATGTTTGCTGTCACAAATTACTCTTTCCACAATCATTAAAAACTGGAAACACACCTCTGATCTTTACCACTTAAATGCTGATAATAAAATATGCAAACCACAATCTTTAACACATGTATTTTTGGTCAACATGACCCTGGAAAACCCCCCAAGGGGAAAACCAGTGAAGAGGGGAGCTTATAAGGGAAAAATTACATCAGAGATTACAAGCCAATTCATCTCAAGTTAGCAGCCTGTTATCCCCATTTTGTGGATAACTAAGAAGATGATGTCTCAAGGGATATGGAGTGCCGAGAGACTACATGACCAGCAGTACCTTTTGCACAGATGGAAAACCCACTCACCACTACAGATGGTCACAGGTTTGCAGATGGCATCTACCACACCAGCTGGCTTTCGGAAGGCAGTGGGCCTTGCTCCATGAGGTACAAGTCAGTATTATGGTGAGCATCATTTCAATATTTAAGCCATTTGGTTATGTTGTATCTTAGATTGCTCTAGATTTCATGATATGTGCTTGAACATTATGCCTTTTGCCCTGCTTCACATTGGTGGTTGACATTGTGCCTTAGTAAGTGGTTTTCCTTGGGGATGGGTTTTCTACTGGGAACTCCCTTAATGAGCCATTGTAACGTTCTCGACCATACTTACCACTTTCCATCATTATTCCCCCCCATTTCCTTATCTCTTGGGATTTTAGGGTGTATTGATCCAAGAAGGGGTTGTCCCTCATTCTATGGGAAGAAGGGGCTAAAGGCCCATAGGGGTTGATGTTGGGTAAAAGATAAAAGCCTTGTATAAACCTTCCAGGTTCTTCGCACAGGGATCACCCAAGAAAGCAATGAAACACTTATCTTTGAATAAAGGGAACCCACAATATAATAACTAATGATTAAAAGGTTAGTTGAAGGATAGGAGGTCTCCACGAGCCGACCTATCACGTCCATGAATATCTACTGGTATGAAATTACCATCATCTGGTCACCAAACCAGGGTAATGGCTCTCAGTTGCATGGTTGAGAGAAAGGGGGTCGCATCACAAGCCAACCTTCTCATTTCCATTAGGTGTTTGTGGGTGACATTGCCATCACCTGGTCACCACGCCAGGGTAGTGACCTTCAACCTCTCCTTATGCTATATTAAAAGAAAATAAAGAAAGAACGATAAAAGGCAATTGATGGGCTTGGAAAAAGTGCATTGCGGACGAAAGTACCACACACCCTCTACAAAGGCACCCATGAATGAGACACTACGACCCCTTGTATGTCATGAGCCCTATGCCCATTGAGTCTTGACCCCGACCACTTCATCCACTTTACATGGCTTAGAGAGGGATCTCTTGGAAATTCTCCTTGACTTAGGGCAAGATCTACCCAATAGGACACCTCGTCAACCCTCCCATATTCAAGCTTGACAAGTCACATATTGTCTTTGAGTTGTTAATTGTTTGATATAGTAATCTTCGATGCACATGCTTAGATGGCTTATTTATTGATTGGATTCACTTATCATGATGTTATGACTTGAGATCCTTGGAGGGCGTGCCCATTTGTCTTTGCAGGACCTAGTTGGTGGACAATTTTGGGAGAACAAGCCTAGCTTGGGCTTCCATGGGGCTACAAGCCCACAGGTTGGATGTTAGGGGCCTGCATGTCGGATAAGAGAGATCAAACTTGGAAGGCCTTGATGATGACTTGGATGACCTAGCCCAGCCCTCACTTGCCAAATGATTTGCCTAGGAGGGGAAAAACGTCCTATTTTGAGCTTGACGTCATGCTTTTGGGTCTAGGGCATGGTGGTGAGATGCCACTCTTTTGACACATGGACGTTTGAGGAGGAGAAAGGTCTTCACCATGATGAGAGTGCTTAGATGCTTGACATGTGGCCTTTGGAGGCCTACCCATGCTTCTCCAACACCAATGACTTCCTCAAAGTGGCAAAACATCTCCTAAAGGGGTGACGTCCTCCTAAATTAGGGTTTTATTTGTGCAAAAAGTGAAATTTTAAGTGAATTGTTTAATATTACCTTGTTAAGTGGGAAAGATTAGGGTTGTTGACCCCTAATCTTTTGATTTACACCTTAATTTATGGACAAACTATGTTAGCTACATTTTGTATAAATAGAGATCATAAGATCTCATTTTAAACATAACTCTCCCTCTTGTGAGAGGACTTGGTTTGAAATTTGCGCCACACTTGGCTCTTTTATCTCTTGTGCACTTGTTTATGTCTATGTTTATGAATGGTTGATGGAGGAGGTCTAGCACTAGCTTTGGATGATGCTTTCTAGCTCTTGTGGTGGATTATCTTGACATTTCTCTTGATCTTGGTATGGTCTTTTACTATTATGCTATCATTGTTTCAAGTCAAGGTTATTGTTCTAGGAACTAGGTGGGAAGTATAAGGTCATACACCTCCACCATAGTCTTCATCACTTTATGCTTCATCTTATTGCTTTAACAAGGGTTTACTAAGAGAAGTATAAGGGCATACACCCTCTTAGCTTAAACCCTAGCTAGAGAAACTTGCCTTGGGAAGTAAAAGGCCTTACACCCCCAAGGAGGTAGTTTCTTCAGCTCTTGTTTATTTGACTACATTAACACAATAGTAAAGGCACTAGTCATACTCTTTTTTGCATTGGAGGAATAAAATATTGCATTGGGAAACATGAATTTCGGTCATTTTTACTTCTTGCAAAGTGGATTGTACTCCTTGTGCCTTGGGCACCTCACAACCACTAGGGCATCCCCATCAAGGGGCTTCTTCTTGCTACTGTTACAAAATTGCATCTTCAACCATTAGGGCTGCAAAAACCCTAACTCATTTGCTTGAATAACTCTCTTATCAACCATTGGATTTTGCTCAAAGTTTGCACACTTACTCTCCTTGGCCTAGCGCAATTTTTGGCAAAGTTTGAGGGGATTTCAATGGCAGATTTTCTTGCTATAATACATTGAATGTTACAGCCATAAGGTTGATATAATTTGCTGCAGACAAGTATTTACAACAGCCTTATCTTTTGTGCTAGAATATTGGTTTTTCATCTTGAGTTTAGCTAGTCTTTCTCTTGTATTTTCTACTTGATCTCTAGCACTTATTGAACAACTTATAGTACCATTTACTTGCTGATATATATTGTTATCTATTGCTGCAAATTAGGGACAACAAACTTAACTTGCTGATCCAACTAACATATATCATTGCAAAGTGTCTTTACTTGTGTCTCGGATAGGTACAATCATCCGGAGAAGTACTATACCTGTGGGGCAGCAATTACTTGACTTGCAAGGCATCTCTCCCTACCTTTTATTCCACTTAGACATGACCTCTAGGGGCTTCACTTCCATTTCCCTCCATCTCCATCTCCATCTCAATCCCCCTAGGGTCACCAAGATCGTCTCCCTAGAGTGACCTAGTCACCCTTGAAGTGTGGGACCTACATCGAGGTGACATTGGGTGTAGGATTCCCAAGTTGTAGCACTTGCTTTGTGGTTGGGTCGGGCTTTTCCCAACCTACAACTTGCGCTATAACACAACCCAATCTCCTTGGAATTTGTGCCAGCAGGTCCTTGAAAATTGTGCCCTTCTTCAATAGAAAGTGCGCCCAACCCTTGGTAACCGTGCCTGCTATTCCTGTCTTAGAAACCGTGCCCTTCTTCCTCAGCTAGTGCGCTCAGCCCAAGTGCGCCCTACCTCAACAAGTGCACCCTTCTTCTCAAAGTGCGCCCTCCTTCTTCTTCTCCTCCAAACTCCTCCTCTTCCTCTACTCTTCTCATGCAAAAGAACAATGAACCCCCTCTTCCCTCATCTTTTGCTTTTGTTCTTCTAATAAGCCTAAGCTAGGAATCAAAGGCTAGGATTAGATCTTAGCCATCCAAGATCAAGGGTGGAGATTAAATCTCTCCCTTAACTTAAGTTCCCTAAGTCATTTTAGCATTTATGAGCTCATAAAGTCACTTTGACTTTATAACACAAAGTTAAGTGAGGGAGGGGTACTTTCCCCCCTTTAGTGTTAGGCACATCAATAACACTAGGGGACCACTTCCCAAGGTACCAAAACTTAACACTCCCTCTTACCGAGGAAAGTGTTCTTCACCACTCCCATCTTGTCTTTGAAGTAAACATGCTTGTCCCTTGGCAAAGACTTTGCGAGAATGTCTGCAATCTTCTCATCAGTAGATTTGTACTCAAGCTGAACTGTTCCTCTTTGAACCCAATCACGGATGAAGTGGTATCTAATCTCTATGTGCTTTGACCTGTCATGAAAGATTGGATTTTCAAAGAGCTTGATGCAACTCTGATTATCACGGTGAATAATTGTAGGCCTCAACTCATGACCAAATAGACCAACCAATAACTTGCGAAGCCAAATAGCCTTGCAACTGGCCTGATTAGCTGCCATATACTCTGCCTCAGCAGAACTCAATGCCATTGACTTCTGTTTCCGGTTGAACCAAGAAACAACTGTTAATCCCAACGCGAAACAACACCTTGAAGTGCTCTTCCTGTCAACTGCACATCCTTCCCAGTCTAAGTTTGTATAGCCAATCAAGCTGACCCCATCACCTTTGACGTAGTCCAAACCATACTCCACTGACCCTGTTATGTACCTCAAAACATGTTTTGCTGCTATCCAATGCACTCTCCTAGGATCCACCATATACTGATTGAGAGTGTTCACAACAAAATAAATATCTGGTCTAGTGTTGACCAAATACATCAATGAACCAACTAACTGACGATATCTCATGGCATCCACCAACTCGGACTTAGAAGCACTAAGTTTCCTCCAGTTGGTGACCATATGTGTCAACATGGGTCTGCAATCCTCCATCTGAAATATGCTCAGAATATTCGAATGCATACTTCCCCTGTCTCAAAAAGACTTGCCCATCCTCCTGCCAAACCTCCATCCCCAAGAAATAATGCATCAATCCTATGTCCTTTCTCTCAAATTTTGAAGCAAGACCCCTCTTGCAACCAACTATGAGCTCCTCCCCTCCAGTGATAAACAAATCATCAACATATAGGATAAGAATGAGAGTATCCTCTCCACAAACAATGTAATAGAGATTCAGATCCTTCTCACTCTTCTCAAAGCCCATCTGCAACAAGAGTCAATCCTGGAATACCAAGCTCATGAAGCTTGCTTTAGACCATATAATGCCTTTTTCAAAAGACACATGTGGGACTCTCTCCCAAACACCTCGAACCCCTGTGGCTGCTCAATGTATACCTCCTCCTCTATAAGACCATTCAAAAATGTTGTCTTCACATCCATCTGATGGATCTTCCAACCCATCTCTGCTGCAATGGTCATAATACTTCTGATGGAAGTATATCTCACAACTGTTGCAAATGTCTCATCATAGTCAATCCCCTCAACCTGAGAGAATCCTCTCGCCACAAATTGAGCCTTTTGTTTCTGAATGTTGCCATTTGCAACATACTTAATCTTGTAAACCACCTGGAAGTCACCACTAACTTCCCCTCTGGTCTAGGCACCACCTCCCGCACATCATTCCACATAATGGAATCATACTCCTTCTGCATGGTATCTCTCTAGACCTGCTGGTCTGCTACCTGCTCAAAAGTAGTGGGCTTAGAATCTGTGATGATAGTCACCATGGCCAAGTAGGAACCAAACCTCTGGTGCTCCTCTCCCTCCCATCAATTTCTGGGGCTCACCAACATACTCCTTGGCTTCCTTCAAGGTCTCCTGAAACCATCTCGGTTTCTTCTTCCCCGAAGTAACCTCTTGTGGAGCAGTACCCTCATGCCCCTCAGTCTCATCCATAGATCTCACCATATATGTTTGAGATCCTGAAGCACGTGCACCTGTGGTCTGTGTAGCAGACACATGTGATCCTGTAGCTGTATTGGGTGGACCAATCACCCCTGAACTCGGTGTACTGGACACATGAGGTTGTGTCCCCTGTGATGTATCATCCTGCATCTGTGGGACCTCCTCAACTTTGTATCTCAGCTCACAAGATCTCTAGAAGGCTCTATCCTCCTCGAATCTAACATCTCTCCTCACAACAACTCTCCTCAGTGTTGGTATGTAGATCCGAAAGGCCTTAGAGACCCCATTGTATCCAACTAGGATCCCCTTCTCTGCTGTGGGATCCAACTTTGCCCTCTTCTCAGAAGGGACATGAGAGAAAGTCAGACACCCAAATATGCGAAAGTGTCCAACATCTGGCCTCCTCAGGAGTCTTGCTCCCCAGAGCTCTATGTGGACTCCTGTTCTGCAGATACATTGCAGTACTGCAAGCCTCATCCCATAAGAAAAATGGTAACCCCTGATCATGCAACATAGATCTCGCTACATCGACAATAGCCTTGTTCTTCCTCTCAGCAACCCCATTCTGTTGGGGGTTGTAAGGAACAATCAATTGTCTCCTCATACCCTCCTGGGTGCAGAAGTCTCCAAACTCAGTGGAGGTATACTCACCCTTATTGTCTGACCTCAAGACCTTGATCTTTCTCCCTGTCTGGTTCTCCACAAGAGCCTTAAACTCTTGGAACCTCTTAAATACCTCACTCTTGGTCTTCAAGAAATAGATCCAGGGAGAAAGTCGACACCCAAATATGCTAGTGTTCAACATCTCGGCCTCCTCGTGAGTCTTGTCTCCCCTCAAGAGCTCTATGTGGGATTCCCTGCTCAAGTAGATACATTTCGCAAGCATCAAGAAGCCTCATCCCATAAGAAAAAATGGTAACCCCTAATCATGCAACATAGATCTCGCTACATCGACAATAGCCTTGTTCTTCCTCTCAAAGAACCCCATTTTTGTTGGGGGTTGTAAGGAACAATCAATTGTCTCCCCGATAATTCCTCCCGGGTGCGTGTCTCCAAACTCGCTGAGGTATAATTTCACCCTTATTGTCCCACCTCAAGACCTTTGATCTTTCTCCCCGTCTGTTTTCCATAAGAGACTTAAACTCTTGGAACCTCTTTAAGACCTCACTCTTGGTCTTCAAGAAATAGATCCGTGTCTTCCTTAATGGTTAATCAATGAATGTCACACAGTACTTACATCCACCCAAGGAAACTGATAACATGGGCCCACACACATCAGTGTATACTAAATCCAGTATCCCAACTTATATATCGTCACTACTTTGAAAGATAGTTTTGGTGTACTTCCCAAGAGCACACCCCATGCAAACCTCTCGATGCTCAATGTCAAACTGTGGAAAACCTGTCACAATCTCCCTCAACACCCTCAAAGCTCCATGATGTAAGTGAGCCATCCTCTTATGCCACAACTCACATAACTGACCGCTGCTGACGCTACTAGCCAACAATGCATGTAGTGGTCAGAAGAAGAGTTTGTTCGCTTCCTATCATGAGTCCCAATCACCTTTACGATGTGATACTGACCCCTTTGTTGTAAATTAGCAAGATCATGAGTCATTCTCCACGAGAGGCCTTATGGCTACCCCGATAGCTGTTAGCCAGGGAGATTTGGAGAATCAACCAGTCTTGTGAGTCATGGCAAGAGTCAAGGTGAACGTACAAACCTTGTGAGTCAGACAAGAGTCAGGACGAAGGAGATGCTGGGATAAATCTTGTGAGCCTAGTGCAAAAGTCAAGGTAAATGTACAAACCTTGTGAGCCTAGTGCAAAAGTCAAGATGAAGAAAAAAACCTTGTGAGTCTAGTGCAAAAGTCAAGGTGAAGGAACAAACCTTGTGAGCCTAGTACAAAATTCAAGGTACAAACCTTGTGAGCCAAGTGCAAAAGTCAAGGTAGAGTTTAGCAAGAGTTAGGACGAACATACAAGTCTTGTGAGCTAGACTGGTATGTGGGATGACTGTTTTGGTCTTTGTTGTGATCCTCTAAGAGCTGGCCACTCTTAAGAGACACTTTAGCAAGTGAAAGGATCAAATGACCACATGAGTATAAAAGATCTTCCTCTTATTAATGTAATAAAGCAGTTATGAGCAGGTGAGGACCATGAGAAGGATAAGATGTGCTTGCTAATGTTGTAACTAGTCTAAATGACTAAGGTTAAATATGTAATGAAGAATTAAAAGGCTAAAAGCCTAAGTTCTAGTGTTCTAATGTTATATTATGTCAATGAGCAATTAGAAGAAGGGGGTTGAACTCCATGACTAGGAAGATGAACTTAAGTCGTCCATGAGGGTTCTAGAAAGTCAAACTTTACCCAAGAAGATAAGGGCGACTTAACCCAACAAGAGAATAGAAGGCTTCTAGAAGGTTGACTTAACCCAAGATGAGATTCTTCTAGAAGTTGGACTTAACCCAACTTGAAATCAAATCTGGATGTTTCTAGAAAGCTGAGACAAACCATAAAAGGAAAAGAGAGGATCATTCGCTATACACAGTTCATACACAGTTCAGATCTACAACATACAAGATCAGATCAACATACAGTTTAGATCTATAGCATACAAGATCAGATCTACAACATACAAAATCAGATCTACAACATACAAGATCAAATCTACAACATACAGTTCATATCTACAGCATACGAGATCAAATCTACAACATGCAATTCACATCTATAGCATACAAGATAAGATCTATAACATACAAGATCAGATCTACAGCATACAGTTCAGATCTATAGCATACAAGATCAGATCTACAACATACAAGATCAGATCTACAACATACAGTTCAGATCTATAGCATACAAGATCAGATCTACAACATACAAGCTCAGATCTACAACATACAAGATCAGATCTACAACATACTATTCAGATCTATAGCATACAAGATCAAATCTACAACATACAAGATCAGATCTACCACATACAGTTTAGATCCATAGCATACAAGATCAGATCTACAACATTCAAGTTCAGATCTACAGTATTCTCCAGATCTGCTAGCAACACAAGCAAAAGGTCTCTAGCTGTCCTCTCTCTCTTGTGAATTTTGCACTGTAGCACCCCATTGGGTTCTTTTTGTACCTGCAAGCTTATTCATTAATAAAGAGGAAGATCTTTTGCTGGGGTTTTCTCCCTCATTGGGTTTCCGCAGGCCCCAGGGTAAATCTTTGTGTCCTTGTATGATCTTTATTTTTTGCGATGTTCTTATTCAATTTATTTCAGTATTGTGGATTGAAATTTCTAAAGTGTTGAAAAAGAAGCTAAAAGTTCATCTACATATAAATCAAGCTCAAAATTTAACACCCCTTAGGATGAATGAGGACCTGATCACCTCAGAAAGACACCTCAAATCCCCTATCATGAATGGTGGAAATTGATATCAGGTTCTTCTTCATCCTAGGGACATACAAGACATCCCTGAACACCATGGGTGGCCTCAACTTCCTCTGAAAGGAAACTGTGCCACGCCCAATCACCCTGACTATGGTGTTATTCCCAAGCACTATCTCCAATTTGACCCTTGACTCTGTAAGATCAATAAAGTGCTCTCTAACACCAGACATATGATTGGATGCTCCACTGTCTATGTACCATACATTGGATGGTGTCTCAACTGTAGACAGACTGACAATCAAGGAAATCTCCCTCTCAAACTGAGATGCGAACTCATCCTCCTCAGCTGATGCTGCTGTACCACCTTGCTTCTTCTTCTTCCTGTTGGGAAACTGTCCAACATAGTGCCCCATCTTGTTACAAGTAAAGCATTTAACTTTGCTCATATTCCTTTGCTGCTCACCTCCCTTCTATTGCTGCATGGCCCCACCCTTCGGACCCTTCTTGGTCTTTTCTTTCCCCTTGTAGAAAGAGCAAGATCCTCACCATCATCCCCACCATGCTGCTGACTAGTAGATCTTGAGCCAATCCTGAGCTCCGCCTGTACAAAGTCATCCCATAGCCTCTCCCAACTAGGAATATGCTATCTCGCTACAATGCCTCGTACAAAGGACTCCCATGGTTTGGAGAAGCCATTTAAGGCTGTCCTCACCAACTCTACTGGATCCACTACCTCCCCCACAATTGCCAACTCATCACGTATTTGTGAAAACCTCATGAGGAATGAGGCGACCGTATCAGTCTTAGTCATCTTAGTGCCCCTCAATTTCTCCTGGAGCACCATCTTCCGGTTTTGGTTTGCACTCTGGTAAAGGCTACACAAGGACTGCCACATCTGAAATGCAAAGTCGTTACCAGACACATGAGGAATTATATGATCTTTGATTGTATCTAGGATAGTCCTCTTGGCCTTGATGTTTCTCTTCGTAAACTCTGCCAAGAGCACTGCATCTGTAGGAGGAACCACATGACTCTCCACAATGTCCCATAGCTCACCCTCCTCCAAGATCAAGACTATCCTAGCCTTCTAGGGAGACCAATTACCATCTCCTGCTAGCCTATCCTCCACCCTCAACCCTCCAACTGACTTGGCTGCCCACTGATGAAAAAATGACCAAAGAAATATGTTGTCCACACACCAGTCTCAGGTGTGAATTTGAAGCTTCTCAAGGTGAGATAAAAACTGTCCACTGTCTGCAATTTATACCAGCCTTCTTGTGCCCTTAGGCTCTGATACCATGAAGAATTTCGAGGCTCTTTAGGCAGTCAACACAGGTCTGATTTACCACTGTTTAAAGGCTGCCTTCTGAGGTTCTATTGGCTGTTAAGAACAGGTCTGTTTAGGACTGTTTTATGGCCACCATTAGAACTGATTTCAAGCTCATTTTAATGCTCCTGTTTCAAGGTTAGATTAACAAATGTTTGCTGTCACAAATTACTTTTTCCACTGTCATTAAAAACTGGAAACACACCTCTGATCTTTACCACTTAAATGATGATAATAAAATATGCAAACCACAATATTTAACACATGTATTTTTGGTCAACATGACCCTGGAAAAACCCCCAAGGGGAAAACCAGTGAAGAGGGGAGCTTATAAGGAAAAAATTACAGCAGAGATTACAAGCCAACTCATCTCAAGTTAGCAGCCCAATCTCCTTGGAATTTGTGCCAGCAGGTCCTTGAAAATCATGCCCTTCTTCAATAGCAAGTGCGCCCAGCCCTTGGAATCCATGCCTGCTGTTCCTGTCTTAGAAACCGTGCCCTTCTTCCTCAGCTAGTGCGCCCTGCCTCAACAAGTGTGCCCTTCTTCTTAAAGTGCGCCCTCCTTCTCCTCTTCCTCTACTCTTCTCATGCAAGAGAACAATAAACCCCCTCTTCCCTCATCTTTTGCTTTTGTTCTTCTCATAAGCCTAACTAGGAATCAAAGGCTAGGATTAGACCTTAGCCATCCAAGATCAAGGGTGGAGATTAAATCTCCCCCTTAGCTTAAGTTCCCTAAGTCACTTTAGCATTTATGAGCTCATAAAGTCACTTTGACTTTATAACATAAAGTTAAGTGAGGGAGGGTACTTTTCCCCCTTTAGTGTTAGGCACATCGATAACACTAGGGGACCACTTCCCAAGGTACCAAAACTTAACACTTTATGCATTGACCAATCTATTGTGTTGTTCACTCCATGTTGACATCTGCGTGCTTTCTTCGCAATGACAACACTTTCAGCAGTCTTATCTGCCTTCTCCTCGAGGTATAGTTTTTTCTCTCCAAAACTATCTTCTTGGGGACAACCTCTCTCTCTCTATGCCAGTTCGACTCCAATTGAATGCCTATCTCTCACAATTGGGGCCAATTTGATTTCTGTCTTCATTCATCAATTTATAATGCTTGCTTTCAACCCTTGGCATTCTAACCAACTCAACTGTCCTTCTACAATGATCCATCTTCTTCATTTCTTGGTTCACTCCAACTGCCATGTGTTTGTCCATTCGAATTCCCATGCATTTCCTTTCATATTCTTCCATGCACACCACATTTTGTCTTCTTGCATGTATGGCTCTCTATGCCAACCACTTCATTTGTATTTGTGCAATGTTTTGCACCATTCCTTCCTTGGCACAGTCTACACTCATCATTTCCTACACATACCCAATCGAGCACTCATCTCAATGCTCTTGCATCAAACTCTCCTTGCGGAAAAAGCTTTGCACCTCTGTGCACAAACTACTCCTTGTTTGATCAATTATCATCTTTCCCTTGTGCAACTTTTAGAATTCTGGTTCTGAAATCCATGTATTCTCTTCATTAGGTTTACCTCTCCATTTCACCAAGTACTGCTTGTATTCTGTGCCTCACGACTTGAACATTTTTTCTTCCAATACACTTTCTATCTCTAGCTGCTCTTTCTTGGCATCTGTTCCATCCATTCTAGTTTTTCATTCTCCTTATCCTCTTGCAACTTCTTCTACATCATAACTTATAAAACCATTAAGGTCCTTCACATTAAAGATGGGTGAATTATCCAATTTGTTTGGCAACTTAACTTTACAAGCATTATATCCGAACCTCCTCGGATTCGACAAGGTCCAATCTTTTTCATTTTCAGCTTGCTATAGTATCTTTGACACTAAAGCGTTACATTCCTTATTGTCTTTCTTATCACTCATTAATTCTTTCACTGTCACTGACTTCACTTCTCTATGGTCTTCATCTTTCGTAGGCAACAATTGGAATCTTCTTCCATCCTTCATGATGGTGTCCGTATTCTTCCTTCCATCATGAATTGCACAATGATAAAATTGCCATGGTCTCCCCAACAACAACTAGTGTCCATCGGGATCACATCACACCTTATCCTTGAACTCACCTAGTATGTTCCAAACCTCACAATCTGATATTTCTGTTTTCTTTGGAAAGAAAAATCTGGAAAGTGAAAAATGCTAACAACAACAAAAATAGTAACAAAACAACAGTAATGATTGTACCAACAAATTTTAGGTTCCTCACCATCAAGAGAAATATTCCAGCAATTTACTAGTGTTGGACTAGATCATAGACTAGCATTAACATCGAAAGCAAAACAATAGTATTGGCTAGTAACAACACTTGATTGCTTGCAAATCCCTAATATAGACAATTTGAAACTATTCCAAGGTGTGTACATCATCTCAGGGCGAATCCAAGGCAGTATGGACATTGCTCTTGGCCAAAATAGTCTTTTCCAGACTACCTGCAGTAAAAATCTTCCCCAAAAGACCCATATTCTAATGCCTAAGTACCTCTTTATAACAAAAACTCCACCTTTTTTGTTGATTAGTTTGACCAACATAATTAAACTAATTGACATGGTTAGTATGACTGAAGGAACCACTGACCTTTTTCATCAACTCCCACCATTTTGTTAATTAGACTGACTAACATAATTAAACCTATTGACCCAGTTAGATTGACTAACTGACTTTTCTGGTTAACTCCCATAATTAAAGTTTAAACTGATTGATTGACTGGTTTGTCTTTCAATGCCAATATTTAGTGATGCCATTGATTATCCTTGAGTATTGTGACAGTCCCCCATCCTTGAATTGCTTTTCCCCCAAAGCAATTGTAGCGCTTGGTGCTGTAAGATATCTGAGCCTTCCCATGATGTTGCCTCTTATGTTGGTATATCTTTCCTCTATCCAACGACAGTCCATAGGGCTGATCTTGGAAGACATGCAAATTCATCAGTTAGCTGTTGTACCTCCTTTTATATTTCTGTATTTTGAGTCTTAAGCCTACCATGCAAGCGTTTCATGGAATTATACTGGAAAGCGCAACATGGTTTGCTCTTAGAAAGGTGTTTGGACATTTTATTGCTGAAATCAGTTAGTTTGTGCTCAGTTGTAGTCCTCTAACAATTATCAACTGCTATCCTTCTTCAATTTTTCTAACAGTATTCAACTGCTGTCCTTAAAACAACAGGTTCATGTGGAATTCACCCATAATCTTCAACCACTGAGCTCCTATGACCACATCAGCCCCTGCTAGAATCAGAACATTAAAATCAGAGCTTAATTCATTGCTGTCTAACTCAATTTCATCCCTTTTATCATCCCTTTACTCTACATCATACTGTCATTGGTCATTGAGACCTGGAAATTTTGTAATGGGACAACTTTTAGGCCCACTAAAGTCACCAGCTTTGCATATATGAAGTTATGAGCTTGTTAACCCCTGGATTTTCTCGCTTGGAAACCTGAGGGTTAGGGGCCAATGTTTTTGTCACTTGCATTCAAATGGTTCTTCCATAGGTTAGCAGTCGGTCAGGCTAAGGTTGGTTTCTGCTGAGGTCAGGTGCAGAGATTGGTTAAGTGATGGTTTTTGCCTCAGAGATAAAGTTAGCACAGGTTTCCATGTATTAGAGAGAGATTACTATTTTTAGCAGGTTTCCTACTTTTTGAGCATACAGTATTGATGTTGGTGACATTTCGAGTCCAGTGAGCCCTTTCCAGGATGACATGCGATTACTTTCTATTTTTAGCAGGTGGAGATCAGGGGGTTAGATGGTGATTCTGATTGCAGTTTCATATTGCTTACAAAAAGACGAACCCGATGAGCATATTTTCACCGACTTCTTAGGACTTTCTGTTTTTGGCAGTCTCTATTTTTAGACATACTATTTTTGGCAGTCTCTATTTTTAGACATACTATTTTTGGCATTGGTCTCCTAATGGTCTCAGACACATTTGGGGTCTTTCCTATTTTTTAGGGAGACTATTATTTTTGGGCATGTCTATTTTTAGCAAGAGTGGTCACCATGTTGGGTGACATGTGGCAGTCTCCAGAAATTACATGTGGCAAGCTATGGAGTGCTTGGATGAGTTGGGTGCTAGGTGTTATTTTTCTTTAAAACTCAACAAACTAATTTCTGTTCCAATAAATTTTATATGCCCAGAACAAGAACAACAACAAATTCTAATTCTGATTTATGAACAAAAATATAATTGAGTAAATAACTTGCAATGCATAGTGGAAGTAATATAAAAACCAATCACACAAGAATATAGACATCGGGGGTACCCTGGAAACCCCAACTCTGGGGAAAACTAGCAACTAGGGTTTTATTATTCAGCTCAACAAATCCAGAAAAATTAATGACATCAAATGCCAAACCTAGCAACTTCACCCACAGAGAATTTTTGCTTGGATTTGATCCTAAGCTCACTGAGTCTTGACCTGTTCCTCACGGATTTGTTGATTGTGGCTGTAGGTGCGGCTGTGAGAGCTAGCAACCCCACAGTTAGGCTCGATATGAGTAGGAGAGGTCACAAATTTCACTTCTCTACCTCTCAACTTTCACTCTAGCTTCAAACCTGGCCCCAACACTCTTCACACGGTCTGTAACAACAGATCCGATCCACTCGACCCTAGCACAAGGGACTCTACCCTCTTCACGCCCTATCTCGGCCTCTAGGAAAGACACGACTCCCTCTACCCGTGCACACAAGACTCGACCCTCCTCTCTGTCACACTGGCACTTGATTTTGCTAGGAGATAAAGGCGTAGGCCTTTCGATCTTCCACTTCGCACTTGTAATCTTCAAGGAAGAAACCCTCACTCGACCTCTTTCGATTTGCAACGGAAACCCTCTTGGTGTCACTCACCAAATCAATGAATCTCCTCAAGCCACCCCCTCTACTTATAAATCTCCAACTGAGTGATTCTACAGTGGAGATTAAATCCCCAACTTGACAAATCAATGGCAGGGATCTAATCTGAAACTCACTTTGAATTTTGAATGAGTCCAAAAGAAGCTTCTCACAAAGAGTTAACTAATAACGATTAATAATTGCCTTTTCTTAAGTTTGGACTTAGGAAAAATTTAAATCATCATTAATCAAATTAATTAATCCCATTTTCCTATGTTAGACTAGGAAAAATTTAAATGATTTGGAGAAACATTAATCCATGTGTCCTTGGCTTGCATGACACCTTGCCTAAGCCAAGACACTTGTCCTCGCTACAATATTTCAACACTCCCTCTTAGTGAGGAATGTGTTCTCCACTATTCCCATCTTATCCTTGAAGTAGACAATCTTGCCTTTCATCAAGACCTTGGTGAGAATGTCTGCCACCTGCTCATTTGTAGGCATATACTGTAGCTGAACTTCACCCTTCTGCACACAATCTCGAATGAAGTGATACCTGATGTCGATGTGCTTCGACCTATCATGAAACATTGGATTCTCAGAGAGTTTTATGCAACTCTGATTATCACAATGAATGATGGTTGGCTCTAGCTCTTGACCAAACAATGCCACTAGCAGTTTCCAAAGCCATATGGCCTCACGTGCTGCCATGTATTCCGTTTCCGCATAACTCAATGCAGCTGACTTCTTCTTCTTGTTGAACCAAGAGACCACTTCTGATTCCAAGTTGAAACAACATCCTGAAGTGCTTTTCTTGTCCACTGCATTACTTGCCCAGTTTGCATTTGTAAATCTCATCAAGTTCATTCCTATCAATGAGATCACTCATTAATGCTATATACCCTAAATAACATTGTGTTGGCCTACTTTGTCTGACACTCGTCCTAGGAGCACCCACGAACTCCTGAGCGTCTCGTAATGTCTAAGAAACCTCTCGGCTCCTCTTCCTCCCTGTAGTAGGAGGTCGAATCTTAGTGGGTGGAGCTTCTTGCTCCACTGTCGGAATACCAGTCCCAATACTTGTACCTATACTTGTGACTCTTGTTCCTCCTTTGGAGTTACCAACTCCTGATCCCCTGCTGTTGCCAACACATCATAAGACTTCCAGAAAGCCTTCTCCTCCTCAAATCTTACATCCCTTCTGATGATTGTCTTCTTTAATGCTGGAAAATGGATTCGATAGGCCTTTGAAGTTTCACTGTGACCAACAAAGATCCCCTTCTCTGCAGTGGAATCGAGCTTCGTCCTCTTATCAGAGGGAACATGACAATAGACTAGGCAACTGAAGATCCTGAAGTGACCGACTTCCGACTTCCCTATAAATTCCTCTTTAGGAGTCAACCTCCCCAACACTTTGTGAGGACTCATGTTCTATATGTATATCGTAGTACTGGATGCCTCTGCCCATAAGAACTTGGGCATATCCTAGTCATACAACATAGCCCTAACAACACCAACAATGGCCTTGCTCTTCCGTTCCGCTACCCCATTTTGCTGAGGGTTGTAGGGAACTGTCAATTCGTTCTTGATCCTTGCCTATGCACAAAATTCCTTGAAGGCTTTCCTTGTGTACTCACCTCCATTATCTGACCTGAGAACCTTTATCTTCCTTCCTGTCACATTCTTCACAAGAGCCTTAAACTCTTGGAAGCGATTGAAGACCTTATCTTTGGTCCTCATGAAGTAGATCCAGGTTTTCCTGGAGAAATCATCTATGAATGTGACAAAATACTCACACCTTGTCAAGGATGCTGAAGACATAGGCCCACATACATCTGAATGCACTAAATCCAATACGCCCTTTGATCTACTGTCACTGCTTGGAAAAGTTGTCTTTGCATACTTTTCCAAGGCAGACCCTTTACACATGTCACTGTGCTCGATGCTCAACTCTAGAAGGCCAGTCACTATCTCCTTGAGCACATTAAGTGCCCTATGGTGTAAGTGAGCCATCCTTCTATGCCACAATTCTCCCATATTTTTATTGCTGCTGATCAACGCCTGAGACGACTCAAACTGCAACCTATATAACTTGTGTGACCTGATCCCTATCATCTTGGCCTGCTTCGACCCCCTGGGTTGAATGTACACTTTCGGTCCTCTGAATGACACATCACACCCCTTGTCTTGAAGCGTCAAAACTGATATCAGGTTCTTGGTCATCACTGGTACGCACAACACATCTGCAAAACTGAATGTCTTGCCTGACTCCCTCTGAAAGGTGATCGTCCCTCGTCCTATTGGAGTACATTTGGACTTATTCCCCATTTCTATATTGAATGCCATCTCTTCTCTGAAACTTGAGAAGTATTTGCTAACTCATGTCATATGATATGACACACTTGTTGATATTATGGTAGCTGCGGGGGGGTATTTACCTCCACGTGTAAACCTGACAAGGATAGAATACTCTGGGAAGCAAGAAGAAACCCTAATGAGTTGGCTAATAACCCTAGAAGACTTGTCGGTTCAAGAAGATAATTTATATTAGGTTATTAGCCTCCAAGAGAAGAAGTCGGCCAGAAATAATAATATATACTAAACAGACAGATACCCAGAATGAGAAGTCGGCCCAGGCAGTTAGCCAGAATTAGTATAAATACAGGAGGCCA
>SNQJ01S0004320.1:93084-114725 GCA_010110895.2 Picea sitchensis
AAACTAGTTTACAACACATGCATTTAAAAAAAAACAAAACAAGAAAGAAAAATGGGCTTTAAGAGCCTACCTCTTTAGCTCTCCAATGGTGGTTGAATATGACTATGGTAGCCTTCAATCTCCCTTCCAAGCTCTCACAAATGCTAGCCTTCAATATCCTCAAGAACTAGCAAGAACTCTCTCAAGAGTCAAAACCCTCTTAGCAAAGAAATGGACAAATGAGAAATAGAATGAGAGAAATGGGAGTGAAAGAGTGTTTTGACCTCTTAGCGAACCCTAGGCTACCTTTCCCATGAGCTATTTCTCAAAAAAAACAAAAAAACCCCCAAAAAAACCAATTTCCTCCTCCTCACGTGCGCGGGCTCAAGGAGCGTTTTTTTTCCCTTGGGAGCGCTTAGGGAGCGTTCGCTCCTTGGACGCTCCCTCAAAAACCAGGGAGTGCATTTTTTCATGAGGGAGCGCGCTCCCTAAAAACGCTCCCGAAGGGGAGCAGGTTCGAGGGGGGGCGCTCCCCCGCAGCCTTGTCAATGACAACAAACTTGATTTTGCAACATGGAAGTTTATTGCAAAATCCATTTGCCCCTAGTAGAGGTGAATAAGATTTTGGTTGTTCAAGATCACATAGAGGACTAGGCCCTTACATGGCAGTAGGCCGATACCCAACTTTTTGTTAAATTATGAGCTTGATTTTAAACTGTAAGTAATTCTTTAAATTCTGCCTGTACTTTGAACTTAGCTTAACATAATTCATAAACCAGAACAACAATAATCCTAAGAATTTACCAACATGTAAGATCACAACACATGTACCCTGGGGAAACCCTATACAGTGAGTAAAACCCCAACAAACAATCTTCTTTTATTGCATTAATAATGTATTATCACTTACAAATATCCACCATGAAATTCTGCTCTTAAATGAGCTTGCCAAGACGACTTAGACCAGACTGTATGACCTGTAGAATACTGAGAAGCCTTGCTGTCCTATTCTGCTGTTATCAACCAGCAGTGAAGGAAGAAGTTGTGCGCTGGCTGAGTGCTAAATCTCTGTCTTTTCTAGACTGATATATACACTGCTTTCTTACTGCCTTCTTACTGATATATTTGCTGCCACTCGCTGCCTGTATACGCTGCTACTTGCTGCCTATATATACTGATATATACCAACACAATATAAACACACTTGCTGCCCTATACTCTTTCACTCTCAGGCTGCAACACATGATATGAAGAATGAGGGTCGACCTCTGTTTATAAAGGTGTGGAGAGGGGAAGGAAGAGGGCTCGAATTAGAAGCTTGAATGCATGCTTTCCATAACTCGACTTTACACTTTAGAAATAGACCTTGGACTTGGTTCAAATTTAGAACTAGACCTAAGACTTCAGTTACAACTCGTCCTTGACTTAGCAATGCATGCATGCAACTTATGCAACTATGCAACTTTAGGCAACCATGCAACTTATGCAACTTTATGCAACTCTATGCAAGTATACAACTTATGCAACTTTATGCAATTCTATGCAAGTATACAACTTATGCAACTTTATGCAACTCGACTTATAAAACTTGACCTTTTAGAATTTGAGTTTAACAATTCATTCAACTTGACTCTTATACATGGCAATTCAAATTTCTTCATGGTGGATAGTGTTACACGTGCCAACACACTAGATCAATACATTTACATGATTTGCAATATCAAGAAGATTGTTTGTTTCTAACTCATAGGAATTTTACGTTCAACCTAACTTTTGCTAGATGCCTTGACTTTTGCTCATGGCTCACAAGGATTGACTAGGCTCACAGAGGTTGTACGTTCCCCCTAACTTTTGCACTAGTCTGTCTATGCTCACAGAGGTTGTACGTTCCCCCTGACTTTTGCACTAGACTGTCTATGGTGACAGAGGTTGTATGTTCCCCCTGACTTTTGCATTAGATTTACATCTTGACTTACAAGATCATATAGCATCTCGTTCGTCCCGACTTTTGGTTTGACTCATAGAGGTTGTACGTACTCCTTGGCTTTTGTTAATACCACACAAGATTGGTTGATTCTCCAAATCTCCTTGGTTAGTCTCAGGGTGGCCCATATGGCCTCTCATTGGAGAATGATTGCCGATGCTACCAAATTTAACACCCCCTCTTTGCGAGGGAGTCATTCTCAACCACACCAAGCTTGCCTCTCAGCTGCACAAACTGTCTCAATGGCAATGGCTTGGTCAGGATTCTAAGATTAGCTCCCTCTTACACTAGGCTATTAGCCCTTCATCTCCTTTCAAAAAGAGATCATCAACATACAAGATTAGTATAATGGCCTGGCTCCCTCTTACCTTGAAGTACAAATTCACATCAACATAACTTTTCTGAAAGCCCAGGATTTTCAGAAAGCCATCAATAATGTCATACCAAACGCTGGGAGCTTGCTTCAGACCATACAAGGCCTTCCTTAGCTTGCATACATCAGTGTCTTTGTTATGCAGTACAAAACCATCTGGTTGTTCCACAAAGGCCTCCTGTTCAATCTTTCCATTCAAGAATGTTGTTTTTACATCCATCTGATGTAACTTCCAACCAAGAACTGAAGCTAATGCAATAATAACTCGAATGGAGGTATACTTGGCTACAGGGGCAAAAGTCTCGTCGTAGTCAATTCCTTCTTTTGAGTGAAACCTTTGGCTACAAATCTTGCTTTGAACGTTTCCACACTCCCATCGACTGCATGTTTGATCTTATAGATCCATTTGGAAGAGACCACTAATATGTCCTTTGGCCTCGACACAATGTCCCAGACATTGTTCTTTAGAAAAGAAGAAGTTCCTTCCACACTTGTAATTTATTTGCTTCTTCAAATGAAGAAGTTCGACATCACTGATGCTGCTCCAAACCTGTGAGGCCGCTTACTTTCATTGAAAGTTCCTTTTGGAGCAACTATCTTTTTTGCTTCCTGCACTGTTTCTTCAAGCCATCCTGGCTTCCCTTTGGCTGGAGGTTCTTCAAGAGTTCTTTCCAACTCTTTAGTAGGTTCTATGGGCTCATCACTTGGCCCTTCATGAGGTTCCTCTCTTTGATCATTTGACTCTTCACTTTCATAAGAGGGTGAAGTTGGTTGAACTGCTTCTGATTCCCGTTGTAGCTCTATGGATTTCTTGAATGCGACTTCCTCATGGAAATTCACATCCTTGCTTACCTCTATTTGCCTCTGACCTGGTACATATATCCTGTAAGCCTTGGAGTTCTCACTGTACCCCACAAAAACCTCTTTCTTGCCCGAGGGTTCCATCTTTGTCCTCTTTTCCTTAGAGACATGAATATACACTGGACACCCGAATATCCTTAGATGCCCTTCTTCAGGTTTGATCCTTGAGAAGACCTCTTCAGGAGTCTTGTCCTTCAAGATAGCATGTGGACACCTGTTCTGAATATACACGGCAATAGAGGTAGCTTCTGCCCATAATTTTTTTGGCAAATCCTAGTCAAACATCATGGCTTTCACTGCCTCACAAATTGTCCTGTTTTTCCTCTCAGCAACACCATTTTGCTGAGGGTTATATGGCACAGTCAACTGTCTCTTGATTCCTGCTTCCTTGCAAAAATCCTCAAACTGGAGAGATTCAAACTCTCCTCCATTGTCAGTTCTAAGGGTTTTGATGTGTTTCCCTGTCTGGTTTTCAATAAGGGCTTTATACTCTTTGAAGTTATCAGATATGTCACTTTTCTCTTGAAGGAAATAGATCGAACATTTTCTTGATTAATCATTAATAAAAATGACATAATACAAACAACCATTGAGTGAAGGAGATGACATGGGACCACATACATCATAATGAACCAGATCTAAGATGCCCTGAGCTCTGCTGTCGCTGCTAGGAAATGCTTTCATTATATTTTTACCTAGCATGCATCCTTTACAAATTTCATTTTTACTAAGAGAAATAGAGGGCATGCCACATACCATATTTTGCATATCTGGAAGTGCTTTGTAATGAAGATGTCCAAGTCTTCTGTGCCACAACTCGTTGGAGCTGGTCGCATCATGAGGTAATGCCTGAACTGACTGTCCTGTCACAACGTACAGTCCTCCTCTGCGAGTCCCAATAGGTTCTGTTGTACTCAAGTGGCTACCTTTAGCCCACAATAGTGCCTTCCTGTCCATGAAGATCACCCAATATACCTTGTAGTCAAGGGTTACAACCGATAGTAGATTCTTCCTGAGCCTTGGAACATATAATACTTCACCAACAAGAAGCACAACCCCAGATTCCAATCTGAAGGAGATAGAGCCTACTCCCTCTATCTTATAATATTTGTCATCCCCAAGCTCAACCTGCTCTTCAAAAGACTTTGTCTTGAAATCTGAGAGGATCTCCTTGTACCCTGCCATGTGCTTTGATGCACCGCTGTCTACTAACCAAGCTTTTGGCCTTGTGATAACTATGCTGGATAAAACAAAATCCAAGTAATATTTTTTTCTAGTTTCTCTTTCATTAGAAGGACTTTTCTGTTTTCTTTTGGATTCATCATCCTCAACAGTTGAGGCATGATGTTTCCCCTTCCTTGGATTTTTCTTCCTATACCAGCAGTCTCTAGCAAAATGACCCAACTTATTGCAACTAAAGCATTTAGTCTTAGATGTATCAATATTCTTGCCTTTGAACATACCAATGGTGTTTGACTTCTTTTGAGAGCCTTTCTGGAAAGTGACCTTCTTCTTTCCCTTGAATCTTGATGCTAATGCCGAATGCTCTTCTTTGGTTTGCTATCTCCTGGTAGCAGTGCGACTCTCCTTTTGGAAACAATCATGCCATAACCTCTCAAACGTGGAATGAATCTCTCTCCCACTCACACTGGATAAGAAGGTCTCCCATGAAGAAGGAGGACCATCAAATATGGCCTACAATAAGTCATCATCATCCACTGTGACACCTGTGACCAAAAGCTGATCTTTGATCTGGGCTATCCTGAAACAGAAAGATGCTACTGATTCACCTTTCTCCATCTTCAAATACTTAAGCTTGTGCTTAAGTGTCCTCTTCTGACTTGGTGCTTGTTTCTCATACAGATTTACCAAGGTATCCATACAGTCCTTGGTAGTCATTAACGAAGTCATTGCTGGCATTATGCTGTCTTTGACTAAGTCAAAGATGATTCGCTTGGCCTTAGCTTGACTATTCTTGAAGGCCGCTCTTCTTGCATTAGAGGTGGGTTCCTCCATCACTGTGGTCACACACTACTCAAGATCATGCTCCTGCAATATATTCATTATCTTGAGCTTGCACACATTGAAGTTGGAAGCTTCTTTGAGCCTATCCTTGACCTTGATTGAAATGGAGGATGCCATGGAACTCACGTTGGAAACTTGATCAAGCTCGCTTGGATCTTTGTGTACCTGCTACTGCACTTCAACACGCTGTTTCACACCCTAAGCTCTGATACCATGCTAATTTATGAGCTTGATTTTAAATTGTAAGTAATTCTTTAAATTATGACTGTAATTTGACCTTAACTTAACATAATTCATAAACCAGAACAACAATAATCATAAGAATTTACCAACATGCAAGATCACAGCACATGTACCCTGGGGAAACCCTATCTAGGGAGAAAAACCCCAACAAACAATCTTCTTTTATTGCATTAATAATGTATGATCACTTACAAATATCCATCATGAAATTCTTCTCTTAATTGAGTTTGCCAAGACGACTTAGACCAGACTGTATGACCTGTAGAATACTGAGAAGCCTTGCTGTCCTATTCTGCTGTTATCAACCAACACTGAAGGAAGAAGTTGTGCGCTGCCTGAGTGCCAAGTCTCTGTCTTTTCTGGACTAATATATACAATGTTTTCTTACCGATATATATATTGCCACTCACTGCCTATATATTCTGCTAGTCGCTGCCTATATATACTGTTACTCGCTGCCTATATATACTGATATATACCAACACAGTATAAACACACTCGCTGCCTTATACTCTTTCACCCTCACGCTGCAACATATGATGTGAAGAATGAGGGTTGACCTCTGTTTATAAAGGTGTGGAGAGGTGAAGGAAGAGGGCTCGAATTAGAAGCTTGAATGCATGCTTTCCATAACTCGACTTTACACTTCAGAAATAGACCTTGGACTTGGTTCAAATTTAGAACTAGACTTAAGACTTCAGTTACAACTCGCCCTTGACTTAGCAATGCATGCATGTCATGCATGCAACATGCAACTTATGCAACTTTATGCAACTATGCAACTTATGCAACTTTATGCTACTTTATGCAACTCGACTTTTACAACTTGACAGTTTACAATTTGAGTTTAACAACTCATTCAACTTGACTCTTATACATGGAAATTGTGGATAGTGTTTTACATGTGCCAACGCGCTAGATCAATACATTTACATCATTTGCAATATCAAGAAGATTATTTGTTTCTAGCTCATAGGCATTTTACGTTCAACCTAACTTTTGCTAGATGCCTTGACTTTTGCTCATGGCTCACAAGGCTTGACTAGGCTCATAGAGGTTGTACGTTCCCCCTGACTTTTGCACTAGACTGTCTATGGTCACAGAGGTTGTACGTTCCCCCTGGCTTTTGCATTAGACCTACATCTTGACTTACAAGATCATATAACATCTCTTTCCTCCGGAATTTTGGTTTGATTCATAGAGGTTGTATGTTCCCCTTGTATTTTGTCAATATGTCACAAGACTGGTTGATTCTCCAAATATCCCTGGCTAGCCTCAGGGTGGCCCATATAGCCTCTCATTGGAGAATGACTGCCGATGCTGCCAAATTTAACACTTTTGACAATGAATAACCAATGCTCAATTCGTTGTTGGGGAGACTTCAAGGACGCTATTTGTAAGAGGTTCTACCTGTTAGGGTACATGGATGCTTTTGCTAGCAAAATGGTTACAACTTTGACAAATTTTGGATTAGTTCGTCCAAGAATTTTTTGAGGCGTTGTCTAGCTGTTCTACGTTTTAGTCCTTTTTCCTGGAATCCGGTGACATAAATATGCAGGAAATCACAATTTTCTGTTGTTTAAATTGCATTTCTGAATGCAAAAATGAATTCAGCGTGTTGAAAAACCCCTGGGCCACCGGAATTATACATAATTAACCAATCAAATATATAGATCCAATATTTTCTTGCTGGATTTCAAGCAAAATTAAATAGAAAATATCCCGGGAAAAGGGCCAAAACGTAGAACAGTTAGACTACAACATATTTTGATATCTTCAACAAAATAGCCATCATGTTTGAGGTAAGATATCCCTAAGACACTCTATGTGTTAAGTTCATGTCTGGGTTATTTTCCGCATTTAAGCAAGGAACCATAACTATTCTATGTTGCTTCCCTAGAGCATGTCTTACAATGACCTTCCAAAATATAATCTAAACTTTGTTATCCCCTAGCCTAGGGATAACTAATGAGATTATGTCTCGAGGCCCACAGGTCCTAGACATGGAGCATCGAGAGCCATATTGACTTGAGCCTGGCCCTGGAGGGCCCATCCTTCTTCTTCAACGCCTCCATCCTGTCAGCAACAACAGTATCCATCCCATCACCCTGGTCCTAAAGCAGCAGTGGGTCTTGCTCCATGAGGTAATGAGTCCGGGTATCATGGTATGCGTCACTCTGATTCTCAATACATTTGAATATGTGCATTTAATTCTTTTTTGCTTCATGACATGTGCTTGGACTTTATGCCTTTTGACTTGTCCTTACCTGGGTGGGATGACAAAACTCCCTAGCAAGTTGGTTCCCTTAGGAGTGAGTTGTCACTGGGTGGGTTCATGAAAGACCATCGTTCATTCCCACCATACTTATCATTTTTCATCATCTTCCCTCTCATCCATCCCCTGTATTTGTTGAAATAATGTAACTGCAAAGAGTATTCTTATTATTATTGATATTTTATTCATAGGATCAATCCCCATTGTGGATTGATCATGTTAGATATTGTAATAGGACCAAATCCCCTTTTGTGGATTGGTCAACAGACAATTATAATAGGCAAAATAAGAAGTCGGCCCCAGCAGTTAATAAGAAGACCCAGAAATATAATAAAAGTGGGTTTACCCACCCAGATTAAGAAGTCGACCCTGCCAGTGAAGAGACACTTCACATGAACCAGAACTTGTATAAATAAAGGAGGCTAGCGCCTCATTTGAACACAACTCACTTGCTCAGTTTGAGAGACAAGTTCTGATCTGTTACCGGCAAAGGAGAGAGAGAGTGGCGCANAGTCCTAGACATCCAAAAACCTAACCCTAGGAGATGAAGCGCCAAAAGTCATGTGGGCCTCATTTGGGTAAGTTAGTACATCAACTTCACGGGGTCGTAACTTTTGCATACGATATCCGTTTTAGGCGTATGATAGCTCGTTGTAAAGGTATCGTCGAGGAGATTCATTTTGGGGGCTCAATCATGCCTTCAATTATCATTGAGAACCTCGATCTCAAAAAACCTTCATTTAGGCCCTCAAAATGGCCTCGGAAATTAAAACCTGCTAAAAATAGTAAATTGCCAAAATTGTCAGAAAACTGTTTTGAGCCAGTCGAAAAAGGTGGGTGGCCACCGATATCCACCTGGATCATGAACTCCCGAAGCAATCATGGACCATTGATCTCAAAATCAACAGGGATCCATTGATCTTAGCGACAGTGCCTCCCGAAGGCCCGAAGTCCCGAAGCCCTGAAATAAACATGAGTCGTTGATCTTAGAGAGAGCCACGTGTCGTCAGATCCATAGCTCCGGGTAAAAGCACAAAAGGTAAGCAAGATTTGAGTTTTGATTTTCCCGAAGCCTAGAGACCCGAAGTGGATCTCAACCATCCAAATATAGAAGACACGCGTCGTCAGATCCATGACTTCGGGTAAAATCCCTTTAAAGCGCAGGTTTGAGTTTTGATTCTCTCGGAGCCTGGAGACCCGAAGGAGATCTCAGCCGTCGATTTAAGAGGGCGTGGAAGCCATCAATATGGACATCTAGCGCACTCGTCGGTCGTGACACCTGGCACATATTTGACAATGACTCATCAACATGGTGACACCAGGAGTTCCACGTTGGATCATCCTACGGGAGGTATTATTGTTCAATGTTAAAAATAACATCCCCCCCTAATGGCACATTTTGGCGGTTTCTAAAGATGGCGGGCATTTAAGCTTGGCGATGGCGCCAAATCTGGCAGGTGCACCCCAAATCTCATCTCGAGACCAGATCTACAACCACAGTCCATTGCGGGGGCACAACATGCTCGGACGATAATTTTCTTAAGCAGTCCCGCAATGGAAACAATGGTAAGACGAAAGTGCTATGTGGCGAAAGATCATGGATTGCAGGCCCAAAAGAGGTCTGAACCTAAACCACCTATGAACTGCCCCGCAATCACATGTTTATATGGCATCCTATTCGAGAGCATCACGTGGCCGCTCCCTGAGCATTAACTCTTGTTCAATCTTCGAGGAAAAGCAATTAATGGAGGGTAGGTTTGGTGGTTGAAACCTCGGCTCACCCCATAAATGGAAGGTGTGGAGGATCTGGAGTTGTCAGCCCGTGGTACCCTTGCGAGCAGATTTTCTTGCAGACCCATGTCGATCTGAGCTCGCGTCTGATAGAGGGATACATGCACAGCATGACAGAAGACTGCTTAGACTCAATGCTTTGAATGTAATGATCAGATCACACTCTTGGTGGTGGCGAATTGTTCTGAGTATAAATAAATAGTTTTAATATTTTGTTAACGTTGTCAACTGGTGGAGCAGAGCTCCCTATTTTGTAATGTTTTGATGCCATAACTGTTCTCTGGTTATGTATCGGATTTGAGACTTTCAGATTAATAGAAGCCAACCTCTTTTCATCTCTTTGTAAAAACTGTGCAATAACACTCGAGCATGGAGGATCCAATTGAGGGTTGTTATGCTGTTGTAATGTAGGTTTGATTGTAGCGGTATCTTGACCAGTTTTAGTCAGCTTCCTTGTGATATTTTCCCCTCTTACATTGAATGGCTTAGGCATGGAGGATCTAGTCGAGTTGTTGTAGTTGCATGGTGATGTAGGTTTGATCATTGTGCTATTGTGACTGTGTTGTTTGGACATATTTCGGTGTCTGAATCTTGAGCTTAAGAGTGATCTTGAGTTTGAGTTTTTCTTCTCCACGCTGCTTGAAGGCCTGATGCCCATAGCATTCTTGTCCACCTTTCTTACTAAGTCTCCCCTCTGCTCACACTTAAAATCAATTCACCGACTGAAGTTATTTGTGGCCCTCACTTCCCTGTGCATTTCTTGTCCAGTTCTGTGTTGAACATCATTCATATATTGAGTTTTTTCCATTGACCTCCACTCATACAAAACCAACATCCACCAAAAACTCTGATGGGTATTGGGCATATCCTCCCACAATATGAGGGCGAATCTCAGTGCTAACACCATCCACTATTTCTCCCACAGCCGTCAATTCATATTTTACTTGTCTACGTCTGGTGAGGTAGGATGATACACTTTCCCCCTTTCCCATTTTGGCATTTTGGATTTTTTTCCTTCAAAACCATTTTTCTGTTGAGATTCAAATTCTGGTACAGTTTAATGATGGCTTCCCACACCTTCCTAGTTGTATCCAATCCTGAAAGGTGAGGGACTATATGGTCCTTGACCCCATCCAAAATGATACGCCTTTCCTTGGCATCATTCTTCTTGTGAGCTTTAGCTTGTTGTTCATAAGTTGGAACCGCAATAGTTTTCTCTGCAAATTCCTTGAGCCCATACTCCTCTAATGACAACAATACACGCTCCTTCCAAATGCCAAATTTAGATGCTCCATCTAACCCCTCCTTGAATCTAATACCATAAATAGACATGATTTTGAATACCCTTTTACCACAACCTCCTAGATCTAAAGATTACTGCTGGCTGAAAATACTTGTGTAAACTCTTGGTTGTTAGAAAAACAGGATCGAGGAGCAATAAAATAAAACAAATGTGGAAATAAAACATAGAAGATACACAATACAATAGAGACACAAATATACGTGGTTCACCCAGCGTGGGCTACGCCCACCAAAGAAATTGCCAGGTCCTTCCTTTATTATTGTCCAACAAATGAAGAGATACAACCTACAATACAATCGCTATAACTTCCTCTTCTTTCTCTCACAGTCTCCTCACCTAGAATACAATATTCGCAATGATACATAGCTGCAATACATTTCCCTCATAAAAGAGGGTTGCCTTCTAGGGAAAAAAACCCTAACATAACTTCTACCATCAGATCTGCGAACTTATAATGAACGGTCCAGATTTACTATGAAATTACAATATAGATTTACAAGGTAACCCCCCCTGCACTCCTCCGCGTGGAGCAGTGTACATTCTTCCGAGGTGTAAAGTCTTCATGGGGTATAAAAATGGCTGAAAAAACAAAAACCTCTGAATCAGGAAGATAATCAGGCTCCACAATCAACATTAGCTTCCTTCTCAGAGGCAAAGCTTTGATACCATGTTATTTTTCTTTAAAACTTAGCAAACTAATTTCTATTCCAATAAATTTTATATGCCTAGAACAAGAACAAGAACAAATTCTAATTCTTATTTATGAACAAAAGTATAATTGAGTAAATAACTTGTAATGCATAATGAAAATAACATAGAAACCATTCACACAAGAATATAGACACCAAAGATACCCTGGAAACCCCAACTCTGGGGAAAATCAACAACAAGGGTTTTATTATTCATCTCAACAAATCCAGAAAAATTAATTACATCAAATGCCAAACTTGGCAACTTTACCCACACTTTTTTTTTACTTGGATTTGATCCTAAGCCTATTGAGTCTCGGCCTGTTCCTCACGACTCTATTGATTGTGGCTGTAGGTGTGTCTGTGAGAGCTAGCAACCCCACGACTAGGCTTGATATGAGTAGGATAGGTCACGAATTTCACATCTCTACCTCTCAACTTTCACTCTAGCTTCAAACCTGACCCAATGCCCTTCACACGACCTGTAACATCATATTCGACCCACTAGGCCCTAGCACAAGGGACTCATCCCTCCTCACTGTTTATTTTTCAATAGGAAAGGTTTAAGCATGAAGTTCATTCCATTTTAGCATTTTACTTAAACCATAAACAATTTTGTTGCAACAACCAAGATCATAAGAAGAAACACCATGCACAAGTACACAAGAAGTATCTTGGGAAACCCTTCTCAACAAGGTAAGAAAACCCATTCAATCCTTTGCTATATTCTTCAAGAGAAAGACCTCCACCACCAAGAAAACCTAGCACACAAAAGGGTGCTCACAAACCCTAGAAGACTAGCTCCCAAGAGAGGTGCACACTTTTCCCAAGAAGATGTACTTGATGAAATTTCCAAACTCACACTTGAGATATGATTCCTCAATGGGGAATTTACCTTTACTTATATTAGACTGAACATGTCAACATAAGTGTCTATTGGCACAACATGGCCAACCTCACTAACTCACATTATAATTAATAATTACTGGATTAATTATGTTTTATATTAATTATTTTTTACATTAAGGTAAGGCCGACCTATACCCTTTACATTACAATTAGGGTTACATGTAAGTATGACTCTTGAACAATATAGCAAGGGATATCATACATGCACTAGTGCTCAACCACTAGGGGCACATCCATAGGGATGTCCATATCTCTATCTCACTGCGTCTCATAGGAGAACCACACTCACTAGTGCTCAACCACTAGGATCACGTTCACCTGTGCTCATCCACATGCACGTCCAACTCAACAGATCTTCTTTCCCACTGCATTACACAAGAGAGTTATCTGGAGTTCATCATCTCAACTCTCTGCTCAGAGGAGGCTAATACATCGTTTTCATCTCTGTCTCATAACGATGCACCCAACTCATGGGAATTCACACGTTCACCTTATGCTCAACCGCATGCACGTCCAACTCAACAGATCTCCTTTCTCATTGTGTTACACAGGAGGATCATCTGGAGTTATTCTCAACTCTCTATAAGGAGGAGGCCATCACTACGTTCCAATTCTGTCTCAGATAGGAATCAAACACCCATCTCAGGGGCTCTCTCTCAGGTTTGTGTCCTGGAGGATGTCTCACGCAGTTGTAATCATCAACACTCCCTCTCAGCTGGGGAAGCATTCTCCATAAGGCCAAGTCCTACATGGAAGTACTCAAACTTTTTTTTGGTTGTAGTCATCAACACTCCCTCTCAGCTAGAGAGGTATTCTTCACCAAGCCAATTTGGTGAAGATGTCTGCAATCTGCTCATGTGTAGGAAGGCACTGCATGTGTACTACTTTCCTCTGCATCATATCTCTAAAATGATATTTTATCTCAACATGTTTCGATCTGTCATGAAACACCGGGTTCTCAAAGAGCTTCACACACAACTCTGGTTATCATCATTTAATTCATCTCATGATCAAGTAAATGTGTCAGAAGGTTGTGAAGCCACACTACTTCGCACACTCAATGCTATATACTCTTCTTATGTGGTACTCAAGGCCACATAGCTTTGTTTCTTGCTGCACCAGGAAACCATGGCAAACTTCACGGTAAAACAACAACCGAATGTTCTCTTCCGGTCCACTGTGCTTTCTGTCCATTCTGCATATCCTTGCAAACTCAAGTCTACACTGGAGTCATATCTAATTGTGCCTTGTAGATATCTCAATACATGTTTCACCGCTGTCTAGTGAGTCTATCTCGACTGACTCATGGAATGACTAAGTACATTCACTGCATAACATGAATCAAGTCTAGTGTTTAACCAGATACATCCGTGATCCAATCAGCTGTGGATCAATCTTGTCTGAATCAATACCGTCTATCTCTTCGTCGACATTGGTAAATCTCTCGTCTCCTCTTCCATCTCCTTTGCCTTCAATACCAGTTCATATTTGAAATATGGAAGGACAACTAGTTAGATTTTCTATGACAGTTTATGCTCCATTGAATATAACACACTTGCTTGGAAAACCACATGCAATGCCTACAAGTGAATACAGGGATCGTCTTCCCAAGTTTATAGGAAGCAATGCCATTTCTGTTGAAGATCATTTGGACGCATTTCTCAAATTTGTGGACAATTTAAGATCGAACATGAGGATATCATGATGAAGATGTTCGTGCAAACCTTGGAAGGGTATGCATGAGCATGGTACAAATCCCTCCACGTAGGATCGATCGATGGATGGGATTCATTTCAAAAGAAGTTCATCAAAAGATGGGCTGATAAACAAGATAATTCTATCCTTCTGGAAACCTTCTCATCACATAGAAGGGAGAAAATGAAATTGTTCCTGAGTTTAACACTAAATTTTTGAAATCTTATTACGAGATCCCTATTAGTGTTAGGCATAATGTAGATTTTTCTTCATTATATTATTTGAAGGCTTTTGATGGTTTATTTAGTTTCTTGCTGAGGGAAAATGAGCCTCGAAATTTGCATGTAGCTTCCTTTTCCACGGTCATAATAGAGAAAAACATCAATGCGTCCCATAAAGTACAAGTGCCTCTTGACAAGCTGTTTGACCCTCAAACAAGGAAAACCCAAGACTCACAAGGCAAAGTGCTTCAAGAGCCAAAGGATGAACATGAAATAAAGAAGGAGGAGTTTCCATCCAAGATTGTGGGGTTGCTTAATGACTTGAGAAACAACTTTGTCAATATGGAAAAGAACTTGCAAAGACAACAGAGTATGCATGCGAATCAGAGACATTTTTAATATAAGAAGCCATTTCAAAATGCAAAGAAGCCTGAAGAACCAAATATCCTCATGCCAATGTAGAGTATAAATTTCTTGGATCATTCTTGTAGCAACCATTACTATTGAGCTTGCGAGTTGCCCCATAATGAAGAAGGGTGTGTCGTCTTCGTGCACACTGCTTATATGTATGCTTTTGATCAGAATGATGAATCCTTTGAGCGACGAGATGATTCATTGAATGTGCTATTTGAACTAGATGATGTGGATGTCTTGCAGATTTTCCAAGTCTTGGAGGGTAAGAAGGTAAATGATAGAAGGTTTATGCATTTAAATTTAGAAAAATTTGATGCATGCAAGACTAATGTACAACCCACTTGCATGGAAACTCTGGGAGGCAAAATGACCCCAAAACGCATCCAAAAGGCTGAATCCAAGGCTGCATGTATGACTGCTGAAATAACAAAGGCTTATGCTAGGAAAGGGAATATTCTGAGCAACCAAACAGTAAGAAAGGATCCACCATAGTTGGTTTCCCCGAATCAACATGAAACCACCAATTTTTCCTTGGAGGGGGAACTAGAAAAAATCAAGATGTCAGTGCCTCTCAAGGAGCTGATCTACATGCCAAGCCAAAGAGAAGTTGTCAATAGATTCATCAACTTAAGTGATAACATAAATCTCTTGGATGAGAACCCACAGTTATATTTGGGTATGGGTAAGAATGATAACGATCCAACTCCTTTCTACATTTCCTTATTGGTAAATAATCTGATTTTAAGAAATTGCATGTTGGATTCGAGTGCTTCCACTAACGTTATGACACTTGAGACCATGCATGAGTTGGAATTGTAGATCACAAAACCATACAGGAATTTGCAGGTAGTGGATGTGAGAGAGATCCAAGTTTGTGGGGTGATCAAAGACCTCCAAGTGCGCTTGCATGTATGTCCTTCGAGGATCTTCACCATCAACATAGTAGTGATTGACTATCCAACAAAGTGGGGCATGCTTCTATCAAGGAAGTGGGCCACATATGTTGGAGGCAATATTCAAATGGACTGGTCATATGCGGACATTCCCATTTCTCCTACTTACCGTGTAAGACTTTTCAGAGAGCAAAAAATGTTGCACCATGTGGAAAGCCCATGACAGATGGACAACGACCTGTTATTTCCTGAATTGAATGAAATTGAGCTAGGGGCTTACATGATCTCAAAATTCCATGAGGAAATACATGTGCTGATTCATGTAGTTAAGGATGGAGTATGGACTATGCACTTTGATGGTGCCAAATCTAGGCACAGATTAGGGGTAAGGGTTATTTTACAAACCCCTCAGGTATGATTTTCCCATTTTCATTTCGTTTGCAATTTGATTGTACTAATAATGTGGCAGAATATGAATCTTTATTGCTAGGTCTTCAAAGACAAAGGAATAAGGGAATCAAAACGTTGAACGTAGAGGGGGATTCCAAGCTTGTAGTGAACTGGGTGAAAATGCATTGCAAAGCCAAAAATCCTCGTCTAAGGAGATACAAGGATGTAGTGTGGGATGAAAGAGAATGTTTTGACACATTTAATTGTTGAAATATTGTAACTGCAAAGAGTATTCTATTTATTATTCATTAGATCAATCCCCTTTTGTGGATTGATCATGTCGGGCATTATAATTGACCAAACCCCCTTTTGTGGATTGGTCAAACCCTAAATGTAATATGCAAATTAAGAAGTTGGACCCCAGGAAAATTAAAGTGGTTATAACCACCTAGAAAGAGAAGTCAGCCCTGCCAGTGAAGAGACACCTCCTTTCAGCACTTGTGAGTTTGTATAAATAAAGGAAGCCAACGCCTCATTTTTTCACTCACTCATTCGATCATCCAGAGAACAAGTATGGTAGCTGCAGTTGGAGAAGAAGGAAGAGAGAGATGCACATTACTTGGGAGTGTATATTCTCTAGTGTTTGGTTTATTGTCTTGGCATTGTATTGGCTATCTATATTAAGGAAGTTTTTGCTAGGTTTTCTTCCCCATGAGGGTTTCCTAGGATAAATGTTGTGTATCTTGTGATTGTGTTTCTCTCAATGATCCTATCTATGCTATTGTTATCTAGTAAATTGAAAAGAAACCTAATAATAGCTTAAACTCTAACATGGTATCAGAGCTAAGCTGAAGAGAGCATCTTTCACATGAAAAAGAAAAATGTCACTGTTGACATACTAGAAAATTAGGGCTTTTATTGAAGAGGAATTTCAACCCAAAAGTCATCTAGAAAAGTGTGCCCTAGCTCAATAAACTCTTTGGCACCTTCAACGCACCTTTTCAATGAATAGAACTCCCAAAACGTGAAGCCCTAGTTTTCACGAGTACCGGAAGTACCAGGAAACCAGAAGTACCAGAAAACCAGAAGCACCAGTCCAGAAATCCGCTGGTCAAGTTTGAAGGGGAAAAATTTGGATTTTCTGAAATCTAACCACACTAGGCTACTCGCCTCAACCAAGCACACCTCCTGGTAAGTTTAAAATTCAATTCTGAGCATTTTCATTTTTTGGTCATTTTCCTAGCTCCAGGTAAAAGATGTCTGCAAGCACTAAGCTTGTTGACAAGCTAGAAGGCGTGGAACACTTCCGTGCCTAGAAGTATAGGATTGGACTCATTCTTGAATAGAATGACCTAGCAAGATTCATTAAAGAGAATGTACCAGAACCCGCCGATGCTGCAGCTAAAGAAAAACACCAAAATGACACAATTAGGGCCAAAAGAATCATTGCAGATTCTATCAAAGATCACTTGATTCATCAAGTAGCTTCAAAGAAGACTCCAAAAGAAATGTTTGATGCCCTAAACAGATTATATGAAGGAAAGAACATCAATCAGAAGATGAATCTAAGGAYTCAACTCAAGAATACAAGGATGCAAAAATGAGAAACAATCCAGGAATATTTCTCCATAATATCACAATTCAAAGAACAACTAGAAGCAATTGAAGATACTATAGATGAAGATGAACTTATAATGACGACCCTTAATGGTCTCACAAGACCTTGGGATGCATTCATCCAAACTATTTGTGCCAGAAAAGACAAACTACAATTTGACAATCTTTGGGAAGAATGTGTTCAAGAATAAACAAGAGTAGCTAACCGAGAAGATTTGCTATCAAGAGATGAAGATCAAGCCCTAACTATTCACACTAAAGGAGGAACAAATAATTCTTACTTCCAGAAATAAACTCATAAGGAGTCTCACCCCCAAAACAAATTCATACATAAAGAATCTCAACCAAGAAGAGTCCAGAAGTTTCATAAATGACAAAGAAGAGAAAAAGATTTCTCATCCTACCAATGTTACCATTGTGACAAGATGGGACATATTGCGAAACATTGTCTAGCTAGACGAGAAGAATACAAGAAGAAAAACAAGAGGCACCATTCCCATGCAGTTGAAAATGAAGAGCCACCCACAAATATGATAAAAGAACAAATTGAAGACTATGTCTTAATCTCTGCCCTCTCAGGATCTGTATCACCTGGTGAGGACACTTGGCTCATTGATAGTGGTGCTTCCAAGCACATGACAGGTCAAAGAGACGTTCTCTCTTGCCTTTTAGAAAAAAAATTTCCTCATAAAGTTACACTTGGAGATGATTATCAATACCCTATCAAGGGAGTAGGAAAATCAAATTACAAGCTTGATTCAGGGACCCCAATGAAGATGAAGGATGTACTATATGTACTAGGTTTGAAAAATAACTTACTCTCCATATCAACTTTAGAAAAGAAAGGATTCAGATTTGCCTTCATAGATGGAGAAGTTCTTATGTGGGCCAAAGGAAAAACCATGTTAGAAACAATTGTTATTGGAAAAGAAGGTGGCTTGTATAAGCTAAAGGGTCACTCAGAAGCAACCATGAATCACTCCATTGAGAATCCATGTGAACTTTGGCATAGAATATTATCCCACATCAACTACAAGGAATTACCTTATGTAAGCAAGGCAGTCACATGTCTACCAAAACTCAAAGTTGACTATGAAGGTGTGTGCAATGGATGTGCACAAGGAAAGAACATCAAGAACCCTTTTCCGAAGACATGCAACAAAGCATAAGGAATCCTAGAGCTCATTCACTCAGATGTGTGTGGCCCAATGCCATCATCCTCCATCAGTGGGTATGAATACTATGTATCCTTTATTCATGTCTATTCTCGTAAAACCTGGGTTTACTTTTTGAAATCAAAAGATGAAGTGTTAAGTAAATTCAAGGAATTCAAAACCTTGATAGAGAATCTTTCTGAAAGAAAGATCAAGATACTCAGGTCAGATAATGGAGGAGAATACACCTCAAAAGAATTTGAAATTTTTTGCAAAGATGCCGGGATCAAGAGGGAGCTCACCACTCCCTACAATCCTCAACAAAATGGTGTAGCAGAAAGAAAGAACAGAATTATAATGGAAGCAGTGAAGACCATGATCCATGGTCAAGATCTTCCAATGTATTTATTGGCAGAAGCAACAAAAAAAACCAGTATATGTACAAAACATATTGTCCCATAGTGCACTTGGGTTCAAGATCCCTGAAGAGATGTTCTCCGGAAAGAAGCCAGAAGTAAGCCATCTCAAAATATTTGGCTGCCCAATATTTGTACATATTACAAAAGAGAAGAGAACTAAGTTGGACCCTTCAGGAAAGAAGAGAATATTTGTTGGATACTATGAGGTCTCCAAGGCCTTCAAAGTTTATATACCAGGTTACCATCATATTGAAATCAGTAGGGATGTAACCTTTGATGAAGATGCAACACTCAAAAAATCAAGAAGATGCCAACTTGAAGAAGTATATGAAGAGGAACTTGTAGCTCCCAGAGTTGCAGAACTAGTGAGGGAAATCATAACTTCCCCTAATGAGGAGATTCTAGAAGATCATGAAATAATAGAGTCTCAAGAATCTCCCCAGATGACGATCTCCCACAAGAGAAAGCCAACCTGGGCGAGGGAACTCATTCAAGATGGAGAGAAGTATGGTGCCCCTGAAGGAACAATGAGACAAGTGAAGAAACCTAAGCCATTCTCCAGTTATATGGCTTTGATTTGTGATCTCTTAGAGAAGGAGCCTACCTTCTTTGAAGAAGCCATTTAGAAGAAAGAATGGGCAGATGCCATAATAGAAGAATACCAATCCATCATAAAGAATAATGTATGAGAAATAGTTCCCAGACCAAAGAGTAAGGATGTGGTATCTTCCAAATGGCTTTTCAAAATAAAACATGCTGCTGATGGAAGTATTGAGAAATATAAAACAAGGTTTGTTGCTCGTGGCTTTTCTCAAAAGGAAGGCATTAATTATGAAGAGACGTTTGCTCCTGTAGCCAGATACACTTCAATCAGAACCATCATAGCCCTTGCAGCTAAGATGAAGTGGAAGTTACACCAGATGGACATGAAAACAACTTTCTTGAATGGTGTCATTGAAGAAGAAGTGTATATAGAACAACCTCAAGGGTTTGAAGTTAAATATAGGAAGACTCATGTCTGCAAGTTGAAGACGTCTCTGTACGGATTGAAGAAATCTCCTAGAGCTTGGTATGGAAGGATTGACAGTTTCCTGATGAGCTTGGGCTTTACCAAGAGTAAAGTTGATCCTAACCTTTACTTCAAGGTTATGAATGATGAATATGTTATATTGCTGTTGTATGTGGATGACTTATTCTTAACTGGAGAAGAAAAACTCATCACTGAATGTAAGAAGAAGCTCGCTGCAGAATTTGAAATGAAATACCTTGGCCTAATGCACTATTTCTTAGGTCTTGAGGTTTGGCAAAGCCCAGAGAGGATCTTCCTTATCCAAGGGAAGTATGCAGTTGAAATAATGAAGATATTTGATATGTTGGAGTGTAGGTCCATGAATACACCCATGGAAACAAAGTTGAAGCTCCTGATTGACACTTTGTCAGAATTGATTGATGCTACGTTGTACAGACAGATCATTGGATCATTGATGTATCTGACGAACACCAGGCCAGATATATGTTTTGTTGTGAACACCTTGAGTTAATTTCTGTTAGAGCCCAAATGTGTTCACCTGGTTGCTGCAAAACATGTGACAAGGTATCTTAAGGGTACATTAGATTGTCGTCTTAGTTATGATGGAGATCATGACTTTAGACTGAGTGGATAAACTGATTCAGATTAGGCTAGAAGTGTCTCTGACAGAAAGAGCACTTCAAGATGTTTCAGTCTGGGGTCATCCATGATCTCATGGCAGAGTAGGAAGAAGTCAAGCATTGATCTCAGCATGGTAGAAGCATAATACATTGCTGCATGTTCTGCCAATTGTGAATCCATATGGCTTCGGAAGTTGTTGACAGGTCTATTCGATCTAGAGATGGAAGAAACCATGATCCTATGTGATAACCAAAGCTGCATAAAGATGACAGAGAACCCTGTGTTCCATGACAAGTAAAAACACATAGAGATCCAATATCATTACATCCGTGATATGGTGCAGAGGGGAGCCATAAAGATCTAGTATGTTAGCACAGATGAACATGTTGCTAATGTGTTGACTAAGCTTCTATCTCGTGTAAATTTTGAGCACTTTCGAGATAAGTTTGGTGTAATCTGAAAGGACCTCCCTCGAAAGGGGGAGTAGTGTTGTGTTTCCAGCCTCGTGCTGTGATTCTAGCTTCATGATGATGATGTGTTGCCAGCCTCGTGCTATGATGTCAGCTTCATGCTGATGATGTGTTGCCAACCTCATGTTGTGATGCCAGCTTCATGTTGATGATGTGTTGCTAGCCTCATGTTGTGATGTCAGCTTCGTGATGATGATGTGTTGTCAGCGTCATGTTGTGATGCCAACTTCATGCTGATGATATTGTGTAGCTAGCCTCGTGCTGTGATGCCAGTTTCATGTTGAA
>SNQJ01S0004320.1:124393-140608 GCA_010110895.2 Picea sitchensis
TACATAACTTGTTGATAACACTACATAACAACCCCCTAATCACCATCAAAATCTTACTTTAATAATTGAAAGTTTAACTAGTCTTTGCTAGCTTTATTTTCAACATCTTGTACTTGATTTTGGATGGTTAAATTTGCAGCTATTATTATCATTCATTGTTGATATATGTATTTTCATACTGTTGCAATTTGGGAGAACAAGGTTACTTATTGCATCCCCATTGATTTGAAACTTTTATTATCATCTATTGTCTTGTTCCAAGCAAGGATAACATTCTTCTGCAGGTACATCATATTTGACAACCAATTACCCTATCACAAGACTATTTCCCAAGCTTCATCTCTACATTTGACCTTGACCTATAGGGGCATATCTCATATCTTATCATTTTCCATCTCAATTCCCCCCTTGTGGTGATTTTCATCATCACTAAAGTGAGGGGAGTGTTTATCTAAGGTGACAGTGGATAAATACTCCCATAGTTGTCACACATTTGTGGTTTGGGTTGGGCTTTGCCCAAGCTACAATATGTATGATAACACTAACTATAGTAAAGAATTTCAATTGTTTGTTTTTGTGTAACATACAAAATATATAAATATTAAGTGATAATAATCATAAATCATAATAATAATAAATAATTATTAATTGTATAAGGGACACATCCTTTCATGGATGGTCACCATATGTGCCTTTATGTTCTCTATATATTCGACATTCTCATTGTACATCTATTCATCATATATTATCTATTTTGTTTCATTATATACATTCTTATTCAATAGATTTATTGTCCAATATGGATTACAATTATTTATTCCATTTATGATGGATGTTCGTCGTAAGAATCAGATTGATTCTTTGCATTGGTATTAAAGCTTTGTTGTTGATCCTATCTATTGGCCATATAGGCTTATAGCCTCATACAAAAAAAAATTAGAGTTTCTCTTATTTATCCAGGTCTTTGACCACGTGAGGGAAATTTTCCATTGAAAAAAAGCATCATAAAAAATTAATGTTGAAGAAATAATATTTCAGTTGAAAGATATTATAAGTTATTACCAGATATCAAGAAGAAGGAAAAAAAATAAAGGAAAAAAAAAGAGAAGAAAAAAGAAAGAAAAAGAAAGAATAAAAAAAGAAAAGAAAGTTTAAAAGAAAAAGTTTCAAAGAAGGAAGAGTAAATTCTGATTTTACTGTTGGTGGTTTACAAGCCCGTGGTTTTGGTAAACCATTGGCCCATGGTATTTCACCCTATAAAAAAGAATTTATAGTGGTAACTTTTTACAACTTTCTATATACACGTGGTGGGGTTGAAGCCAAAATAAAAAGTCAATGTCCTAAGTTTTTTGGAGTAATATTAATTCAACAAAAGTCAAAAGATATTTTAGCAAAATAATAATGTGCCCAATTAACTTGTGTAAATGATATTCATATAGAAAAAATACGAAGAGAGGGTATCATATCAAATATTTTGGAGTTAGAGATATCCACAAAAAGACAAGGATGAAAGTTAAAGGATTTAAAAAAGAAGAAGAAGTGAAAAGTGTATTTTTTTTAAAGTGGGTTCTTGAAATTCATTCATTTATCATTTATTAAAAAAATAAGAAGTGAACTATGACATATACAAAGAAAACATTTTCGACAAAATGTCCCTATTGCTCAAAAAAGGAAAAGTATGAAAGGGGCCTCATGAATGGAACTCTCCCTTGTCCATATTGTAAAAAGCTTTTTACTTTAGTAGAAAATCAAGGTGACATGCATTGTGAAGTGAAAATAAAATAATTAGAGAACCAACTAATTCATTATCAACAACACAACATAAATTTGCAATTTCAAGTTGGGTTGGAGAAAATGCTAAAAAACCAAAAAGAGAGACAAAAACAAAATCTTGAGGGAAAATTACTAGAAAAAGACAGACATTTCTTACTTAAAAAATCATAACCAAAAGTTATTGGTACAAATAAACGAGTCAAAAGATAAGAAGAAAAGGGATCATAAGTCAGAACAAGTTAATCGTGATCTCATTAAGAAACTAACAGATAAAGATGAAGAAACAAAATTCTTTAACATCTTTAACATCTTTCTATGTTAGTTTCTTCATTTTGTATAAAGGACACATCCTTTCATGGATCGTCACCATATGTGCCTTTAGGTTCTCTATATATTTGAAACTCTCATTGTACATCTATTAATCATATATTATCTATTTTGTCTCATTATATACATTCTTATTCAATATATTTATTGTCCAGTATGGATTACAATTATTTATTCCATTTATGATAGATGTTCGTCGTAAGAATCAGATTGGTTCTTTGCATTTTGCATCTGATTTCACTATGGCTACTATGCGTTTGCAAGAGAATCAAGAAGGAATGGAGAAGTTTATTGCATTCATGAACAGAGCTTCCCAAGGGTTAGAACTTAAATACAAGCTTATGGAAAAGCAAGCGTATGCATTGGTGAAAGGCTTGGCCTACTTTAAAGATTACTTCTAGAATGGTCGAGTGGTAGCATATGTACCTCACCCCATGGTTAAGGAGATACTGATACAAAATGAATGTAGTGGAACCAGGGGGAGGTGGATCACAAAGGTCCAAGAGTATGATCTTGAGATCAAGCCTATCAAGTTGGTCAGAGGGAAAGGGTTAGCGAAAATGATGGCTGAGAACACTTTGGATGCAATTCAACATAGTCCCATTGAGGTTCAGGTAAATTAATTGTCTGTCTCACTACAACATTGAGATTGATATGCAAATGTAATTTATTATTTGGTGAATTTATCTTGTCCTACTGACTTCACCTAGACGCAAAGGCTGCCAAGTATTGTCTTTTGTAGGGTGTCTTGGGATGGAGGAGTCTTTATGGGATCATTTTGCGGTGTGTAGATTAGGACGAATCCAGAGAGATCTTGAAAGATCTCCATTCAGGCGTGTGTGGTGGGCATTTTTCTGCTCGCACCACTGCACACACGATCATGCACACCAGTTACTACTGGCCTACATTGTTTGTAGTCGTGCATGCATTTGTGCGAGCATGTGAGCCATGTAAGAGATTCGAAGGGAAGCATAAGCTCCCTGATTTACCTTTGGATCTAGTTATAGTAGAGGCTCCTTTCCAACAGTGGGGCCTTGAATTCATAGGACAATTCTCACAGGATTCTAATGATGGACATAGTTGGATCCTTGTGGCCCCAAATTATTTTATTAGGTGGTTGGAGGCCATTCCACTCAAGATCTCTTCCAGTGCGAATATTGCCAATTTCTTAGAAGATAACATCATTACCAATTTTGGAGCTCCCCATCAAAATCACTACAGATTGTTGAAATATTGTAACTGCAAAGAATATTCTACTTAGTATTGAGCTATTATCTTATAGATCAATCCCCTTTTGTGGATTTATCATGCCGGGATTTGTATAATACTAAATCCCCTTTTGTGGATTGGTCAAGCCCTAATTGTATGCTGCTAATTAAGAATTCGACCCCCAAGCCTAATTCAAGTGGTTTTAGCCACTAAAGAAGAAGTTGACCCTGCTTGATGAAGAGACACCACCCTAGCGCCTGCCAGCTAGTATAAATAAGAGTGGAAGGTGCCTCATTAGCTCACTCACTTAAGTCACTCATCTAGTGCACAAGTTTGAAGGAAGTTGCAGTTGCCAGTCGCCGGAAGAAGGAAGAGAGAGGCACATTTCTCAGTGTTGGATATTCTCTTGTGTTTGGTTTATTATCTTGGCATTGTATTGACAATCTATATTAATGAAGTTTTTGTTGGGTTTTCTCCCCCATGAGGGTTTCCCAAGATAAATGTTGTGTACCTTGTGATTGTGTATCTTTCAGTGATACTGCTTATGCTATTATTGTCTAGTAAATTGAAAATAACTTAATAACTTCTCTAAATTTAACATGGTATCAGAGCTTGACTGAATATAGCACCTTTCACTAGGTTACCAAAAACGTCACTGTTGTCGTACAAGAAAATTAAGGCTTTTTGTTGGAAGAGAATTTCAGCCTAAAAAATATCTAGGGAAGTGCACCCTAGCCTAGCGAACTCATTGGCAGCTTGAGCACACCTTTTTAGTGGACAGATCCTCTGGAAAGTGAAACCCTAGTTTTTGTTGGTACCAGAAAACCAGGAAACCATAACTAGTACCAGAAGTACCAGTTTCAAGGGGTAAAATTTGGATTTTCAGAAAACAGACTGCACCAGGCTACTTGCCTCAGCCAAGCGCACCTCCTGGTAAGTTCAGATTTAAATTCTGAGCACTTTCAATTTTTGGTCATTTTCTCAGCTCCAGGTCAAGATCCCTGCAAGCACCAAGCTTGTTGACAAGTTAGAAGGTGTGGATAACTTCTGTGCCTAGAAGTATAGGATTGCACTCATTCTTGAAGAGAATGACCCTGCAAGATTCATCAAGGAAAATGTACCAGAACCCGCAGATGCTACAACCAAAGCAAAGTACAAGAAGGATATGGTTAGGGCCAAAGGAGTCATTGCAGACTCTATTAAAGATCACTTGATCCCTCAAGTGGCTTCTAAGAATACTCCAAAAGAAATGTTTGATTCCCTAACCAGAATGTATGAAGGAAGGAACATTAACCAGAAGATGAACTTGAGAACCCAACTCAAGAATACAAAGATGCAGAAAGGAGAAATAGTTCATGACTACTTCTCTAGGATCTCTCAATTCAAGGAACAACTAGAAGCAATTGGAGATAACCTAGATGAATATGAACTCATAATGACATATCCTAATGGTCTCACAAGACCTTGGGATGCATTCATTCAAACTATTTGTGCCAGAAAGAAGAAACTACAATTTGACAGTCTTTGGGAATAATGTGTTCAAGAAGAAGCAAGAGTAGCTAATCGAGAAGCAATACTATTGAGGGATGAAGATCAAGCCCTAGCTTCTCATGCTAAAGGAGGAAAGAGAATGTCTCACTTCAAGAAGGAGACCCACCTACATAAGGAATCTCACTCCCCAAATAGATTCATCCATAAAGAATCTCACCCTCCAAGGAGATTCCAGAAGTTTTATAAAGGTCAAAGAAGAGAAAAGGATTTCTCGTCTTATCAATGTTACCATTGTGACAAGATGGGACATATTGCTAAGAATTTTCCAGCTAGAAGAGAAGAACACAAGAAGAGAAATAAAAAAAGACACCATGCCCATACAGTTTAAGATGATGAGCCACCCACAAAGATGATTAAATACAAGATTGAAGACTATGTCTTATTCTTTTCCCTCCCAGGATCAGTGTCACCTTGAGAGGATACTTGGCTCATATATAGTGGTGCTTCTAAGCACATGACAGGTCAGAGAGACATTCTCTCTAGCCTTACAGAAAAAAAAACTTTCCCCAGAAAGTTACGCTTGGAGATGATTACCAGTACCCTATCAAAGGAGTGGGAGAGTCCACCTAAAAACTTGATTCAAGGACCCCGATGAAGATGAAGATGAAGGATGTACTATATGTACCAGGTTTGACGAAGAATTTTTTTTCTATCTCAGTTTTAGATAAGAAAGGATTCAAGGTTGCATTCATAGATGGTGAAGTCCTTATGTGGCCTAAAGGAAAAACCATAGAAGATGCAATTGTTATTGGAACAGAAGAAGGTGGCCTGTACAAGTTAAAAGGTCACTCAGATGCAACCTTGAATCACTCTACTGAGAGTCCATGTGAACTTTGGCATAAAAGACTAGCTCACATAAACTACAAAGCCTTACCATATGTGAGCAAGGCAGTTACAGGTCTGTCATATTTCAAGGTTGATCATGAAGGTGTGTGCAAGGGACGTGCACAAGGAAAGAACATAAAGAACCCTTTCCCGAAAAGCGACAGTAAATTTGAAGGAGTCTTGGAGCTCATCCACTCAGATGTATGTGGCCCAATGCCATCAATCTCTCTCAGTGGGTATGTATACTATGTGTCAATTATTGATGACTATTCTCACAAGACTTGGGTTTACTTCTTGAAATCAAAAGATGAAGTGTTTGGAAAATTTAAGGAATTTAAAGCCTTGATAGAGAATACCTCTGAAAGAAAAATCAAGATACTCAGGTCAGATAATGGAGGAGAATACACCTCAAAAGAGTTTGTAAGCTTTTGCAGAGATTTTGGGATTAAGAGAGAGCTCGCCACTCCCTACAATCCTCAACAAAATGGTCTAGCAGAAAGAAAGAACAAAACTATAATGGAAGCAATGAAGACTATGATCCATGATCAAGATCTCCCAATGCACTTATGGGCAGAAGCAGCAAGAACAACAATGTATGTACAAAACAGATTATCCCATAGTACACTTGGGTTCAAAACCCCCGAAGAAATGTTCTCCGGAAAGAAGCCAAAAGTAAGCCATCTCAAGATATTTGGTTGTCCAGTGTTTGTACACATTCCAAAAGAGAAGAGAACCAAGCTGGAACCTTCAGGAAAGAAGGGAATATTTTTTGGTTATTGTGAGGTCTTTAAGGCCTTTAGAATTCATATACCACGTTACCATCACAATTAGATCAACAAAGATGTAACCTTTGATGAAGATGCAACACTCAAGAAATCAAGGAGATGTCAGCTTGAAGAAGTATATGAACAAGAACTTATAGCTCCCAGAGTTGCAAAACCAGTGAGGGAAGTGACAGTTTCCCTTGATGATGAGATTCAAGAAGATCATGATATGATAGAATCTCAAGAACCTCCCCAAATGACGATCTCTCACAAGAGAAAGTGAGCGTAGACGAGGGAACTTATTCAATATGGAGAGAAGTATGGTGCCCCGGAAGGAACCATGAGACAAGTCAAGAAACCTAAGTCATTCTCCAATTATATGGATTTGATGTGTGATTTCATAGAGAAGGAGCCTACTTGCTTTGAAGAATCCATTCAGAAGAAAGAATGGGCAGATGCTATGACATAAGAATACCAATCAATTATAAAGAATGATGTATGGGAAATAGTTCCTAGACCGAAGAATAAAGATGTGGTATCTTCCAAATGGTTATACAAGATAAAAAAATGTTGTTGATGGAAGTATTGAAAAAAATAAAGCAAGTTTTGTAGCTCGTGGCTTTTCTCAAAAGGAAGGCATTGATTATGAAGAGACGTTTTCTCCTGTAGCCAAATACACTTCTATCGAAACCATCGTTGCTCTTGCAACAAAGATGAAGTGGAAGTTACACTAGATGGATGTGAAAACAACCTTCTTAAATGGTGTTATCGAAGAAGAAGTGTATATAGAACAACCTCAAGGGTTTGAAGTTGAAGACATAAAGACTCATGTCAGTAGGTTGAAAAAGGCTCTGTACAGATTGAAGCAAGCTCCTAGAGCTTGGTATGGAAGGATTGACAGTTTCCTGACGAGCTTGGGCTTTACCAAGAGTAAAAATGACTCTAACCTTTACTTCAAGGTTATGAATGATGAGCCAGTTATATTACTATTGTATGTAGATGACTTATTCTTAACTAGAGAAGAAAAACTCATCATTGATTGTAAGAAGAAGCTCGCTGCGGAATTTGAGATGAAAGACCTAGGCCTAATGCACTATTTCTTAAGTCTTGAGGTTTGACAGAGCCCAGAGAAGATCTTCCTTAACCAAGGGAAGTATGCAATTGAAATACTTAAGAGGTTCGATATGTTGGAGTGTAAATCCACGAACACACCCATGGAAACAAAGTTGAAGCTCCTGGTTGATACTTCGTCAGAATTGGTTGATGCTACGCTTTACAGACAGGTCATTGGATCGTTGATGTATCAGACGAATACTAGGCCATATATATGTTTTGTTGTGAACACCTTGAGTCAGTATCTGGTAGAGCCCATACGTGTTCACCTTGTTGCTGCAAAACATGCGATGAGATACCTTAAGGGTTCGTTGGACTTTGGTCTCTGTTATAATGGAGATCATGACTTCAGACTGAGTGGTTATACCGATTCAGATTGGGCTGGAAGTGTTTTTGACAGGAAGAGCACTTCAGGATGTTGTTTCAATTTGGGGTCAACCATGACTTCATGGAAGAGTAGGAAGCAATCCAGTATTGCTCTCAGCATGACAGAAGCAGAATACATTGTTGCATGTTCCTCCAGTTGTGAAGTCATATGGCTTTGGAATTTGTTGACAGGTCTATTTGATCTGGAGATGGAAGCAACCATGATTCTATGTGATAACTAGAGTTGCATAAAAATGATTGAGAACCCTGTGTTCCATGACAAGTCGAAGCACATAGAAATCCGGTATCACTACATTCGTGATATAGTCCAGAGGGGAGCTATAAAGCTCCAATATGTTGGCACAAATGAGCAGGTTGCAGATGTATTGACCAAGCCTCTATGTCGTGTGAAGTTTGAGCACTTTCGAGACAAGCTTGGTATAGTCCAAAAGGACCTCCCTCGAAAGGGGGAGTGATGTTGATGATACTATGGTACCCTGGCCAACAACGGGTAGCTCAGTTAGGATTTTATATCCTAGGGGATTGATCATCCCTAAACAGATCCCGAAGGTTCGGTAAGGACGGTCTGTTAGAGTACCTGTGCATGTATATGCTAGTTGTTGTTAGTAGTGGTAGCTCTGTTGGATTTTTATAATCCTAGGGAATCTTATGATTTCTGGGCAGATCCCAAAGGTCTAGTAAGGACGGCCTGTCAGAGTACCACATGGTAGCTCCGTTAGGATTTTATATCCTAGGGAATCTTATGATTCCTGGGAATATCCCTAGGGACTGTCAGAGTACCACAAAATGTTGTTGATACACCTACCTCATTATGTTGCCCAATGATGATGATGATGATGATGTTGCTCCAGCCTCGTGCTGTGATGATGTTGTTTCTCCAACCTCATGTTGTGATGTTGTTGATCCAACCTCGTGTTGTTGATGGTGATGTTGTTGATGTTGTTGTTATTTCTTTTATGCTAACTGATGTTGATGTTTCAGGTTCCAGCTTCATGCTGTGAACGATGACGATGATGCCATTCCAACTCCATACTTTGAATGATGATATTATTGATGATGAGAAAAACTTTCGATGATTTATAGATATGCCAATCAGTGTTCTAGATGTTGTTGATGTTGCTTCCCTCTCTCTCTTGATGATGTTGTAGAATACCCTTCTTGTTAAGGGGGAGTGTTGAAATATTGTAATTGCAAAGAATATTCTACTTATTATTGAGCTATTATCTTATAGATCAATCCCCTTTTGTGGATTGATCATGTCAGGCTTTGTATAAGACCAAATCCCCTTTTGTGGATTGGTCAAACCCTAATTATATGCTGCTAATTAAGAAGTCAGCCCCCATGCCTAATTAAAGTGGTTTTAGCCACTAAAGAAGAAGTCAGCCTTGCTTGATGAAGAGACACCACCCTAGCACCTGCCAGCTAGTATAAATAAGAGTGGAAGGCACCTGATTATCTCACTCACTCTAGTCACTCATATAGTGCAAAAGTTTGAAGGAAGTTGCAGTTGCCAGTTGTCGGAAGAAGGAAGAGAGAGGCACATTGCTTAGTGTTGGATAATTTCTTGTGTTTGGTTTATTATCTTGGCATTGTATTCACAATCTATATTAAGGAAGTTTTTGCTGGGTTTTCTCTCCCATGAGGGTTTCCCAGGATAAATGATGTGTACCTTGTGATTGTGTATCTTTCAGTGATCCTGCTTATGCTATTATTGTCTAGTAAATTGAAAAGAACTTAATAGCTGCTCTAAATTTAACACAGATAATGCCGGTGTCTTTAGATCTATCGAGCTGGTGGATTTTTGTTCCCAATACAGTATTACATTGGCTTATGCTGCCAACTATTATCCATAGGGGAATGGAATAGCAAAGTCCAACAATAAGAACCTTATCAAAATCCTCAGGAAGATCATTGGTGATAACAAGCGAGTCTGGGACAATAGCCTCAAGTATGCACTTTGGGCTGACAAAATTACCAAAAAACGTGCTACGAAAAAGAGTCCATTCGAGCTAGTTTATGGTTTGAATGTGGTTTTTCCCGTAAGTTTGAAGCTACCAATAAACAAGTTGTTGGGACAATTTCTAGACAACCAAGAGGCCTTGTAGCATCACATTGATAGGTTGGTGCAACTCAAATCAAAAGGGTGTTTGACCACAAGGAAAAAGGAAAAAAACTATCAAGTTGGTGACATAGTTTTGCTATGGGACAAGAGAAATGAAAATTTTGGTGACCATGCCAAGTTGGATAGTCTATGGTTAGGCCCATATTATATTGATATGGTGGTGGGACCCAACACTTTTCAACTATCCAAATTGGATGGTGAGCATGAGGTGCTGCTAGTCAATGGGAAATGACTGAAATACTACTTCTAGTGAGGATTTAGTATTTAAAATTAAAAAAAAAAAAATGAAAAGAAAGAAATTTTTTGTTTTTTTGGGGGTTTGGGATTTAGTTCACCTTGTTGTTTTAGTCATTTTTTCAGTCATTTCCAGATCTGTAGCTTGTTGTTTATGCTTTACGACAAAAAAAATTGGTCCCTTTTCTATGCAAATTTTTCATTTTCATTTGCATGCTTTCAGCCCTAGTTATTTCTTGCTGTTTTTCCCTTCTTGTCAGTTTTACACTTTCTTTTTGCAAAAATAAGTGCCTCACATGAGGCCGTTTTCTTCCCCAAGTGGCTTGCTGTCAATTTTTTTTAGCCATGAGTCAGAAAGTAATATTTTTTTGAAGGCTTTTTCAATTTTCCTCGTAGTTCTGCCTATAGAGTGATTATGGATGAGGGTCAATTTAATTGTTTTCTGAAGCATTGGGGTCTTTAGGATGGGTAGAACAAAAGAGACATAGGAGAGTCTTTGAGTCACCTTATTGTTTGTTTTTTCGTTTTTCTCACTGATGTCTGTCTCTTTGAGTTGGTGGTCCACCTCATCTAGGACTAGGTACATGGTGTTGTTGTTCTTTCATCTTGGTATTTACTTGATTACTTCACGCCAGGAGAGAGGATTTCATCACTACCTCTTCTCCTTCCAGATCATCCCTCATTGACTACGACACATCATCTGGGGGATGGTCCAGAAGTAGAGTACCTTGATGGATGTTATCCTCATTGGCGACTATCTCACACTCGACAAGGCTTATCATCATTGGGATTTTCTCGGGTGATCCTCGTCAGCGTTCGACATCGTGACATTTTTCACACTCACGGGTTGTGCTCGTACCTTAGGGTCTATTTGCATTATTGGTGGGTACCTTCGTGCCTTACATGTTTTTACATTATTGACATCTGACTAGGTGACCTCTTCTCAGGTGTTGACTTCGACTCATTTTCCACTGGGAAAGGTATACAAATGTGGTGGTTGCAGGTAGAAGACTTGGAAGAGGCCTTGTTTTCAGTTGATCAACCAGGGGGCCATGTATGCATTTGACTCCATTGTCCATTGGACATGCGTTTTATTTATTTTTATCACATATTATCTTTGGGGGTCATTTATCCTCATATACATGCATTCTTCATCATCTAGGACCTTTTACAGTTGCAGATCTAGAGATTATCAGGTTCTCGACCCCCCACAGGGGATCCTGTCCCCCTTGAGTCACCATTGTTAACCCCTGGATTTTCTCGCTTGGAAATCCTGAGGGTTAGGGGCTAGTGTTTTTGTCACTTATTGGCATTCAAATGGTTCTTTCACAAGTTAATAGTTGGTCAGGCCAAGGTTGGTTTCCGCTAAGGTTAGGTGCAGAGATTGGTTAAGTGTTTTTTTTCTTTAGAGACAGAGTTAGCATAGTTTTCCATAGATTAGAAAGAGATTACTTTTTTTAGCAAGTTTCCTACTTTTTAGGAGATAGTGTCCGAAGACTCACATGTCAGTTTTGAGCATATAGTATTGATCCCAGTGACATTTCGAGTCCAGTGAGCCCTTTTTGGTATGACATGCGATTACTTTCTATTTTTAGTAGGTGGAGATCATGGGGTCGGATGATGATTTTGATTGTAGTTCTGGATTCCTTACAAAAAGACGAATCCGATGAACATATTTTCACTGACTTCCGAGGACTTTCTATTTTTGGTAGTGTCTATTTTTAGATAGACTATTTTTGGTAGTGGTCTCTTAGTGGTCCTAGACATATTTGGGGTCTTTCCTATTTTTTAGGGAGACTGCTATTTTTGGGCATGTCTATTTTTAGCAGGGCTATTTTTACCATAAGTGGTCACCATGCTGGGTGACACGTGGTAGTCTCTAGAAATGACATGTGGCAGGTTGTAGAGTGCTAGGTTGGCGCATGATGGGGCATGTTACCACCCAAACTAGCAGTCCTACAAGGTCTTAGACTACTATGGTAGCAACACAGGGGATAGGTGTTCAATGTCACCACAACACCTATCATTTTCCCTGTTTAAGCCAAACTCCTACGCTAAGAGGCTTTGGGAGGCTTCCCGCTAAGTTACACTTCACCACAAGAATATCAAGACCAGTGCTTAAAGACAATATACTAGGTGAAGGTAGGAGTTAATTGTTTCTATGCTTGCTAAAATAAAATGTGTTTCAGAAAATAAAGAGACCAAACAATAAGCTAACTTACCCTCAATCTTCAAGAATAATGACCAAATAAAGTACAAGAGATGCGTAAACATTCTTACCACTTTCCGGATGATTTGCTATGTGAATACCTTGATCAAAGTGGCTGGAAATGAGATATTTTCTCGCTGTCTTTTTATTTCAGACCTGCAAAACAAAGTAAATCATATAAACCAACAGGGAAAATGGCCTTTTAAGGCTTCCCACAAGTGCAAAAATGCACTAGATCACTAGATCTCTGGGTAAGGAGGGTAGGGAAGCTAAGTATAAGTGTTTATTGATCCCTAGAGCCTTCAAAATGCTGTAAAATTAATTTCCAACAAACTCGAATTTACTTTTGTAGAATTGGAGTTCAAATCCCCCTAGGGTCAAAACCCAAAATTTGTTACAACCAATAAAATTGATTCCGGGGTTGTAATTTTACTCTATAGTGACAAGAAAATAAATATATAGGATATAAATTGGATCTGGAATGAAATTAGAAGGGTTTAGGAAGTGACAACTCACAATATGCACCCTTTTGAATGTCCACAATAGTGTAGATCTGAAGATTTTTTGTTGTTGTTATACTGCAGACCTGCATTCTATTTCTTGATAAAATTCTTATAAGATGTGTTCTATTAAGCATAAAACCCAAGGGACTATATATCTTGGGGTAGTGAAATTCCCAAAAGGTAAAAACCTCAAGATCTACTAGCTTGTAACAATAAAATTAACACGCAAAGCTAAGATATGATATTTTTGGTATTTTTTTTATAATAAAAGGTTTGATTTTAAAAATATTTTGAAATAAAATGGTTGAAGAAAATAAGAGATTTCTTTTTTTACCTTTTACCTTTACCTTGAGATGTCTCTTGGTTTGTGCAATTATGACTCTGCAAGCTTAAGATTGGTCCAGAGGAATTTCTAGTCAATTGAGTTTGGAGTGGAAACATTATTTCCCCCAATGCTAGAAATTAAATAAGAAATGGGTTCCTCGTTGGATTTTCTAGGAGAGCACCTCTACAGGATGGTCTCCAAGATAATCAATCAACTAGGTTCGAAGTGATAATAGATCACTTGGTTGAAGCTACTCTCAAAGGCATTGGTCCAACAACTTGTGTGTATTATACTTGGATCTCACAAAGAAAGTAAGGAGACGAAGGTCTATCTTCTTTCTTCCACGTGACTATGTATCCCCTTAATGGATTGATTGATTATCTCTCGCAAGTCTCTCAAGGAACTCCTGTCAAAGCACAATTAAATATATCCAAGACCAAGAAAAATAAACATTACAACATATAATCCACAATGACACAAGAGAATTGAGTTCTGAAAAATGGCATTACAATCTCACAAAGTTTCAACAACATCAAATGAGAGGAGGAGCTAGCCTTATATAGTTAAATTTGTAACGACTAGTTTCTAACTCCCTCATAAAAAAAAAAATCTTGGTTTGTTCATCCACAATTAGTTCGAGGCTAAACCATTGATAATATTTTTTTATTACATCACTCCATGGTCAAAATGGGATAAAATCCATTTTTAGAATGCCCGACCAATTGATTTGTCCACATGAGGGGTTCTCCCCACCCGAAAGAGAGGTTGTATGGTACTTAAGAAGTTCGATTTGGGTGAAGGAATCTCAACGTTCCACTTGGGGACATTTCCATCTTGAAGAATGATCTACAACGATCATAATTTTTCCACTTTGACTCCAACGCCTAGCTTGACCAATTAATGGAGGTTATGATTTGTCCCAAGAGGAGCGAATTGGTCATTTGGTGAACTAACTCATTAATTTGCTTGGTTGGAGAAGGAATCTTGACTTGCCAAAATTATTCCAATGCTAGAAGACCCCAATGTTCCATTCTTTGACCACTTGACCTTGAAATAAGTTCCCAACGAATTTTTAGGAGTGGGACGATTTTCTCTTGGGAGGCAATATCTCCCTCAATATTCCATCAATGAAAATTCTGCAATACAGGTTTTGCTTGTGATTTTGTTTTTGGCCTTTTTGAACCCATGTTGTATTTTTCCTCGAGGACCACTGCCTCAAAAGACGTGCACAGCCTCAAAAGACGTGCAATGATGAAAAATTTGTGAGACTGCCATGTTGAGAACAAAAATGATAGTGCAACATGGCCAAGGTATGCCTACAGATTCAATAGAAAAATAACCATGTGGTAAGACATAGGTGTGCATGACATAGACTGAACTAGGCTCCACAAATTGCAATCACCCCTACATACGACATGTGGCTCCTCACAATCATGTGTCCCAATAGATTTGTGCCACGACCTCCAATCCTATCCAAGACGAGAGATAGTGAGACGAGGACATAAAGGGACTGATCATGATCGGACTAAGTCCGAAATTCCACTACAAAATCATCCACTATGATTTACATGGCTTTAAATTGCATACTCGGGCTTACAATGGTGTAGCCAAGTAAAAACACATGCTACCTCTTGAAGAGGTAACAAGGCCCAAGAGGTGGTTGAATGAATCATGTGAGCACCTACCTTTATTTTCTCACCTAACCCAAGGCGCCTAGCTTTTTTCTCTCACCTATTTCCCCCTTTCTCTCAAGTAACTCCCAATCTCTCCCTAAAATCACTCCCCCTTTCCTCTCCACTCCTTCCTCATTCAAAGGGGGTGCACCACCTTTATGGGGCACCTACCTTTATTCTTGTTAATATTATGGTAGTTGTGGGAGGTATTTACCTCCACGTGTGAACCCGACGAGAATAAAAGACTCCGGAAAGCAAGAGTAAACCCTAATGAGTTGGCTAATAACCCTAGAAGTCTTGTCGGCTCAAGAATATAATTTATATTAGGTTATTAGCCTCCAAGAGAAGAAGTTGGCCAGAAATAATAATAATATACTGAACAGACACATATCCAGAAGGAGAAGTCAGCCCCAACAAATCTGGCAAAACCAGTATAAATACAGGGCATCAGTTCTCATTTTGACACATCTTAGAATTGCAGTTCCCAGTTGGTGCGCACTGCAGTTCCCAGTTTGGTGCGCACATGTGGAGGAGAGCTGCAGGTGTAGCTGCTGCAGCTAGTAGTTTCAGTGTTGGCTTGGACTATCTCTTGGCTAGGGTTTGGACTATCTGATCATCTTTTTGTGATGCGCTATCCTTGGGGAAAGGTGTGCTACCCTTTGTTTGGCTATCTAGCCTAGGGTTTTCTTCCAGAGAAATTCTCAGTCAAGGTTAAGGTGCTCAGAGGGTGGCTTCGGCCTATGGTTGGGTGACGAGGGTATCGCCAATGGTAAAACGAGCACACCATCTTCTATATTCTAACAGGTTATGGGCCCACACACCTACTTCATTCAGTCTAAACACTGGAAGGAAACATAACTGCTAGGATATTAAGCTCGTCGAGGAACTGTCACTAGGGTTACTAGCAGAAGCAGCTCCCAAGACACTGTCGCTAGGGTTACTAGCAGGAGCAGTTGCAGAAACCCTAAACCTCTTGTTGAAGCACCTTAAGTGAATGGATTGACCTAATCTTTGGACAGATCAATGTGCCCTAGCCTAACACATCTCTTGGCACTCTCAGAAGGCCAAGACGTGAAGTTTGGATTTTTGGTCAAATCTAGGGTTTGACCAAGTCAAGCAGCCATGACGAACTCTATGAAGTCTGAGAACAAGTTAGATGGAGCCGCTAACTTTAGAGCGTGGAAGACAAGGATTGACCTC
>SNQJ01S0004321.1:4058-23930 GCA_010110895.2 Picea sitchensis
AGATTCTCTATCAAGGCTTTGAATTCCTTGAATTTACCAAACACTTCATCTTTTGATTTCAAAAATTAAACCTAGGTTTTGCGATAATAGTCATCAATAAGTGATACATAGTATACATACCCACTGATGGAGGTTGATGGCATTGGGCCACATACATCTGAGTGAATGAGTTATAAGACTCTTTTGTTTTATTATCTCTCTTCGGGAAAGGGTTCTGGATGTTCTTTCCTTGTGCACATTCGTTGCACACACCTTCATGGTCAACCTTGAATTCTGGTAGACTTGTGACTACCCTTCTTACATATGGTAATTCCTTGTAGTTAATGTAAGCTAGTATTCTATGCCAAATTTCACAGGGATTCTCAATGGAATGAGTTAAGGCTTCTTCTGAGTGACCTTTTAGCTTATACAAGCGACCTTCTTATTTTCCAATAATAATTGCTTCTTCCATGGTTTTTCCTTTGCGCCACATAAAAACTTCTCCATCTATGAAAGCTACTTTGAAGCCTTTTTTATCTAAATCTAAGATATAAAGTAAGTTCTTTGTCAAACCTGGTACATATAGTACATCCTTCATCTTCATTGGGGTTCTTGAATCAAGTTTTTAATTTGATTCTCCGACTCCTTTCATAGGGTACTGATAATCGTCTCCAAGTGTAACTTTCCAGGGAAAGTTATTTTATGTAAGACAAGAGAGAATGTCTCTTTGACCTGTCATGTGCTTGGAAGAAGCACTATCTATGAGCCAAGTGTCCTCACCAAGTGACATTGATCTTGAGAGGTTAGAGATAAATACATAGTCTTCAATCTGTTCTTTTATCATCTTTGTGGGTGGCTCTTCATCTTCAATTGTGTGGGCATGGTCCTCTTATTTCTCTTATTGTATTCTTCTCTTCGAGCTGGAATATTCTTAGCAATATGTCCCATATTGTCACAATGGTAACATTGGTAGGATGAGAAATCTTTTTCTCTTCTTTGACCTTTCTGAAACTTATGGAATCTCCTTGGAGGGTGAGATTCTTTATGTATGAATTTGTTTGGGGGGTGGGACTCCTTGCGTTGATGAGTTTCTTTCTAGAAATAAGACCTCTTCCTTCCTCCTTTAGTATGAGCAGATAGGGCTTGATCTGCATCTCTTGATAGTATTGCTTCTCTGTTAGCTACTCTTGCTTCTTCTCGAACACATTCTTCCCAAAGACTGTCAAAGTGTAGTTTCTCCTTTCTGGCACAAATAGTTTGGATGAATGCATCCCAAGGTCCTGTGAAACCATCAAGGGTTACCATTATGAGTTCGTCTTCATCTAGAGTATCACCAATTGCTTCTAGTTCTTCCATGAATTGTGATATTCTATAGAAATACTCTTGAACTGTTTCTCATTTTTGCATCCTTGTACTTTTGAGTTGAGTTGTTAGATTCATCTTTCGATTGATGTTCTTTCCTTTATACATCCTACTTAGGGCATCAAAAATTTCTTTTGGAGTCTTCTTTGAAGCCACTTGAGGAATCAAGTGATCTTTAATAGAATCTGCAATGATTCTTTTGACCTTAACTGTGTCCTTTTGGTGTTTTGCTTTAGCTGCAACATCGGTAGGTTTTGGTACATCTTCTTTAATGAATCTTGCTAGTTCATTCTCTTCAAGAATGAGTGCAATCCTATACTTCCAGGCACAAATTTTTTCCACACCTTCTAGCTTGTCAACAAGCTTAGTGCTTGCACACATCTTTACCTGGAGCTAGGAAAATGACCAAAAATTGAAAATGTTCATAATTTAATTTTGAACTTACCAGGAGGTGCTCTTAGCTGAGGCGAGTAGACTGGTGTAGTTAGATTTCAGAAAATGCAAATTTCCCCCCTTCAAACTAGACCAACGGAATTCTGGACTGACACTTCTGGTACTGGTTCTGGTTTCCTGGTTTTCTGGTACTATTCAAAACTAGGGTTTGACTTTCCAGAGTATATGACCATTGAAAAGGTGCGCTCAAGGTGCCAAACAGTTCCCTAGGCTAGGGTGCACTTTTCTAGATGGTTTTTAGGTTGATATTCCCCTTCAACAAAAAACCCTAATTTTCTTGTACGACAACAATGACGTTTTTCTTTATCCAGTGAAAGATCCTCTCTTCATGTTAGCTCTGATACCATGTTAAGGTTTAAGCTATTATTAGGTTTCTTTTCAATTTACTAGATAACCATAGCATAAGTAGGATCACTGAGAGAAACACAATCACAAGATACACATTATTTATCCTGGGAAACCCTCATGGGGGAGAAAACCCAACAAAACATCCTTAATATAGATAGCCAATACAATGCCAAGACAATAAACCAAAACACTAGAGAATACCCAACACTGAGCAATGTGTCTCTCTCTTCCCTCTTCTTCCAACTGCAACTACCAAACTTGCGCACTAGATGAGCGAATGAGTGAGTGAGTTGATGAGGTGTTGGTTTCCTTTATTTATACAAGCTGACATGTGCTGGAAAGGTGTTGCTTCATTGGGCAAGGCCGACTTCTCTTCTTAGTGGTTAAAACCACTTTAATTAGCCTGGGGGATGACTTCTCAATTTGCATATTATATTTAGGGTTTGACCAATCCAAAAAAGGGGATTTGGTCAATTACAATGCCCGATAGGATCAATCCACAAAAGGGGATTGATCTAATGAATAATAACTCAATAATAAATAGAATACTCTTTGCAGTTACAATATTTCAATACAAACATTATTCTCTTAAGCTATTACTAACTAAATCTAACACTAACCTAGCCTAGACAACTAATTTACATGATATTGTTATAAATCACTGCTACAACCATCTTAAAGCAACAAATTTTCTGCATCATCTACATTGAATGCTAGCTAAACACTTCTAAAATTGCTTGTGACATTTGATTATCATTCTGCCTAGTAAATGCCATCTTTTCATTGTCTTTTCAAGACATTTTTAGGCATGTTTCTTGCAGTTGTTACAAAATACCTTTTGTTGTTGTAAACTTTCATTTTACTGCAATTTTATATTAGCTAGCATATATTTCATTGGTTTATTGTCTCATTGAAGCACTAATATCTTTTTGTACTTAAAACTGCCATAATTTTGTTTGTTGTCTTGTTCCAGGCAGGTACACTTCACCCATTACATTTTGCTTCATCTCTTAAGACATAAACTCAACAAGATCTTTTGACTTGAGTGACTAGTGAGAGGGGGGTTATCTTTGCATCCTTGCTTTAGTTTCACCGACCCTTTAGGTCACTAGGGGCGTCTCCCTTGGGGTAGTCTTACCCTACTCCTAAATAGAAAGAGGTTTTCTATTAAGGTGGCAGTGATAGGTCACCCCCTTGTTACGCCAATCTTGTTTCACTTGCCTTGGGATTTGGACAAGTACAAATTGCGCGATAACATTTTTGGCGTCGTTGCCGGGGAACATTGAGTCAACTTTCCTCGAACGAATTTTTTTTGGTAAGCCTTTTTCTCAAATCCTTTCACTTTTCAAAGCTTACCTGGCAACTCCATTGAGGGTATTTCCCTCTTTTCCCTTTGATAATCCCTAGAAGGATTATTTGGTGACTCCACTGATGATGAGGCAAACCATGACTTGTCAATGGGACCCATGAAATTTTAAACCATTGGCTATGAATGAACTTTCGGGTTACCCTCAACAAATGCCTCCGAGGTATGAAAATTGGCTCCCTAGATTCATCGGTAATGATGGGATTAGGGTTGAAGATCACATGGGCATTTTTTGGGCTTTCTTTCAACTCCACCCTATCAGTGATGATGTTGAAGATTTGGCAATGAAACTTTTCTTTGCCACTCTTCATGGCAATGGTAGGAAATGGTATGATGATCTCCCCGATGCCATCATCACATCTATGGACCAATTATAAGAAAATTTTCTCAAGAAATGGGGTATTAAATTAGAAGATATCCACATGCTAATAAAAAGACCCGAGTACATGAAACAAACTAAGAATGAGACTGTCAAAGAATTCCATACCAGGTTTGAGAATTTGCTACAACAAATTCCTAGAAGCCAATGTCCTGAAGACAAGCACCTCGTTTACCTCTATACCAAAGCACTCTTAGTGCAATTAGGGTTTCTCCTCAGTAAAAAAGGGCCAAGAAGAATCCAAGAATCTTATCACATGGCTATACAAATCGAGGCAAATATTTCCTTGTTCAAGGGAGAACACCTCTTTACTCCAAAAGTCAAAGTTGATGACCCCAAAGATACCCCAGATACTCTTAGTCTGGAGAGATTAGTTTTCCTTGAGATCTTTGTTAGTAAATTCCAGGAAAGAAGGGAACAAGTCATTGACTAACAAGAGGTTGAAGAGAGGGATCCTAATGAAGGTTTCCAATCCCATGAGGAAGAGCAAGAATTTCCTCATGCTTCTACCGAGGATAATGAAGACCTGGTTGAAGAGCGAGAGCCTGAATATATCAAAGATGATGAAGAAGTATTAATGCGTGCTCCTCCCTCTGATGAAGCCATCCGAGATCCTATTCCTCTTGCACAAAGAGAAGAGGACGAGGTTAGTCATTTTCCTTTTCAGGTTTTTGATGATACCTTATTCTATGATTCAAAAGGTGAAGAAGAAAGGGAATGCTTGGACAAGTTAGACCCTTTGTATTATGAAGCTAAAGATGTAGGTGCAAGTCATGAGGATGAAGAACTGATGCTTTCCATTTCATTTGATGAAGTCATCCAAGTCTTCGACGCTTCTGCACAACAAGAAGTGAATACGATAAGTTATTTCCCTTTCCAAGATTTTGAAGATGTTTTATTTTGTGATTTGGAAAGTGAAGAACGGTTAGAGGAGCCCTTAGATGTTTTAAGCCCTTCGTGTTATGATAAAGGTAATGGCATGGTTGATAATATTGATGAGTTCATACACGTTGGGAAACGTAAATGGGATGTGATTGGGTATGATGGGGATTCCATTTATGACATTAAGGGTCATTTCCAAATGTTGCCTTTACAACTATCATACAAGGCTACTACTAATTTTGTCATTTGGCAACAAGGAGATGATGTAGTTGCAGATGTTTTCCAATCACCCAAGGGTGACCTAGTTCTATGTTCTCCTGATGATTTTCGGTCATACCTTGAGGATTTTGATGAGTATTCCTTTAAGCACTTGGATTTATTCCATGAAGAAGATTATCAACCACCATTGTGCTCAAATTTTGATAAGGGTGAGGACATTGCTTGACTGAAGCAGGGTACTTGTGATGAGGTTTTCCAGCCTCCTTCGATTACTTTACCTCGCTATGTCACTAAGGGTGCAGTTGGGAAACATGTCCCTTGTCTTAAGTTTTCTCGAGGGCAAAGCCTTCTTTTAAAATTCAAGGTTAGGTTGAATGCCTTAAGAAGAAATTTGTTATCTCAATGTTCCAACCTTCGCCTGAGAAGTTGTTGGTCACCCTCTAGGTTCTTTCTAGTCCCTTCCCAGACCTCAGAATGTGATGATGTCCAAGGTAGCCAACCTTTAAACTCTTTGAGTCAGTATTTTGAGCCTTTGATTTTTCACGATCGTTTTTTGAGATGGATTGAGTACTTTCATAGAAGTGTAACTTCGCATAATTTTGTCCCTCCCTCCCGCCTCCATGAGCTAGACTTCAGGATTTCATATGATGTGATACATTCCCTAACTCATGTTATTTTTGTGCTTAACTTGTCATTGTTTTGGTTTATGATGAAGCACAGAGGCAGGTATTATGAGGCATTACTAGAATGGTTTCACTGGTTATATGACTACACCTAACATTCAACTAGCAGGTAAGTAGGAGTAGGTAGGCATTTGCATCCATTGTACATACCATTGCATTTAATATTAGTATAGTTGTAGTTGCATTTGCATATTATTTTTCTCTCACTTGTATATATGTATGCTCATGGTCATATGCTAGACTAGAGATGTTCTTTATCTCTTTATTATATCATATATGAAGAAGAGGTGATATCACCACCCTAAGGATTCAGCAGGCATAGGTCATACCAGAGATGTTGAGGTTCTCATGCACTCTACAGTGAGCACATGTCCTTGAGTTGGAACCAGATGTTATCCCCTACTCTAGGGATAACTAAGGAGATCATGCCTTGAGGCCCATAGGTCCTAGACATGGAGTATCGAGAGGAAGATGACTCGAGCATGGCTCCGAAGGGCCCCTCTTTTCTTCAGTGCAGTCCATTTATCACTATCAACAGTATCCGTCCCACCAGCTTGGTCCTGAAGTAGCGGTTGGTCTTGCTCCATGAGGTAATGAGTCCGGGTATCATTGTATGTATCACTCTGATTTTTGAAGCACTTGAATATGTTGTATTGAATCCTTCTTCGTTTCATGACATTTGCTTGGAAATTATGCTCTTTGCCTCGTTCATAACTGGAGGGGTGACATGGTGCCATAGTAAGTTGATTTCCTTTTAGGATGGGTTGCCACTGGGTGGATCTGTGAAAAGTCATCGTTCGTCCCTCCATACTTACCACTTTCCATCTTTATTCTTTCCGTCTCCCCTATCCTTGTTTGGGCATTGGGATTGGCTACGCTAGGAAGGGTTGTACCTTGCCTTGTGGGAAGAAGGGGATAAAGGCCTAGAGGGTAAAAGTAACTGGCAAGGGTTAAAAGCCAATGTTGAAACCTTTGAGATGCTTCGCTCAGGGATCCCTGAGAAAACAGTCAAAGGCTTCTCAGTAAGAAAAGGGGACCGATAAGATACATAAACACTATGGGTACTAGTTGATGGATAGGAGGTCTCATCACGAGCCAGCCTATTATGACCATGAGCATGTAGCGGTATGACACTACCACCTATCTGGCCATCAAACCAGGGTAATGGCTCTTGGTGGCATATCCAAGAGAAAGGGCTTCTCGTCACGAGCCAACCTTCTCATTTTCTTGAAGTGTTTGTGGATAACACTGTCACCTTTGGTCATCAAGCCAGGACAATGGCCTTCAAATTTTCCCTTGAAAGCAAAGGATCGAAAGAAAGAAAGCTAAGAATAAAAGGTAATGAATGGGATAGGAAACAATCACATTCATGACAAGGTGCGACTTTCCCTCTACAAAGGCACCCATAGGTAAGGCTTTACATTTCCCTGTTGTTACATGCACCCCATGCCACCTCATACACTTACATGACTTGGATTAAATCCCACCTAGGAAAGACCTAAAACTTAAGGGAGATTAGCCCAATAGGACACCTTGAGAGCTTCTCCAAACCTAACTTGTCAAATTGCATAATGTCTTTGAGCATTTGTCTCGATTAAGGGGGGGTTTGATGCACATGTTTGGGTAATTTAATTATTGGATGTAATTTACATGCGATGATCCCTGTGACTCATGAACCCCTGGAGGGCATACTTTTTGTCGTTGTAGGACCTTTCCCGGTGGACAAGTACACATGAGGGAATGATTAGCTCGGGCCTTCATGAGGGTTTAAATCCCATAAATGGATGTTGCAATCCCAGCCAGTGGTAAGAAGAAACTGAAGATTTGCACCAGAAAAAAGAAGGACGTTGCCTTTGGAGGCACCCTAACAAACCTATACCTAGGTGGATCTTACCCTTCCACATGGACGTTGGCCCTTAAAGGCCCTGGATGTCACCATCATGACCCTGGATGTCATCCATAGCTAGGGTTTTCATTTTGGAGGCAGTTATGAGCCTGGTGGCACATGTGGGCATCATCTAAGGCCTCTAGAGGCCAAGCACCCTACATTTTAGGCTCAATGTTCCACCTATGGGCCTAAACGTCACTTTAGAAGGGAATGACGTCACCCTTGGAGGTGTCTTTAGATGCAAATTAATTTTAATTATGTCAAATTTGAATTTTGTTGTAAAATGTCTAGGTTGTCCTTATTTTGACCTGAAAATTTATTAAAGGTCAAATTTTTGTATAAATAAACAGAAAGTACTCTCATTTTTAGATCATAACTCACCTCTAACAAGAGGGAGGACTAAAATTTTCGCCCTAAAGGGGTTATTGGCTGAAATTACCAAGGCACACTTGCTTGGAAGCTATTTTGGATTATTTCTTGGTGAAATTTTGGCAAATCTAGGGTTTTTGTGCTTGATTATTCTTGGTGAAGTAAGTAAATCTGCGATTTTCATTTCATTATAAATGTCTATGGTATGTTTACTTGTTCATATGTAAGATTATGAAATTGCTCGCTTGAAACCCTAGGAGTAAGAAACATAAGGTGCTTCTTTCTTGCTCTTTATTTCACTAGTTTTACTTAAGAAGATCTTGTCTAGACAAACTTCTAAAGCCCTAAAGTGCTAGCACTTTAGAAGCTTTGTCTAGTTTTTATTGCATTAAATATTTTTCAAGAGTCTAAGGATAGGAGAAATCGCTAGGGCCTAGAAGTGCCTACACCCTAGTTGAACCTTCTCTTTGAGGCTTGGTGCTTGAGAACTTAAGGTATTACTTCTCAAACTTCCACCTTGTTATCTTCTAGACAAGTATAATCATTCTTATCTCTCCAAGTTAATGTGTTTATATAATTGACTCCATAAACCTTAAAGGCACTAGTCTCTTGTCTCTCTTTTGTTGGAAGGTTGATCAAACACTCAAACACTATTCTTAAGCTATTGCTAATTAAATCTAACACTAACCTAGCCTAGACAACTAATTTACTTGCCGCTATTATAAATCACTGCTACAATCATCTTAAAGCAATAAATTTTATGCATCATCTACATTGAATGTTAGCTAAACACTACTAAAATTGCTTGCGACATTTGATTATCATTCTGCCTAGTAAATACCATCTTTTCATTGTCTTTTCAAGCAATTTTGAGTCATATTTCTTGCAGCTGTTACAAATACCTTTTGTTGTTGTAAACTTTCATTTTGCTGCAATTTTATATCAGTTAGCATATATTTAATTGGTTTATTGTCTTATTGAAACACTAATATCATTTTGTACTTAAAACTACCATAAGTTTGTTTGTTGTCTTGTTCCGGGCTGGTACACTTCACCCATTACATTTTGCTTCATCTCTTAAGACATAAACTCAACAAGACCTTTTGACTTGAGTGACCAATGAGAGGGGGGTTATCTTTGCATCCTTGCTTTAGTTTCACCATCCCTTTAGGTCGCTAGGGACGTCTCCCTTGGGGTAGTCTTACCCTACTCCTAAATAGAAAAGGGGTTTCCTATTAAGGTGATAGTGATAGGTCACCTCCTTGTTACACCAATCTTGTTTCACTTGCCTTGGGCTTTGGGCAAGTACAAATTGCGTGATAACAATATGTATATTACATAAATATCACACAACTATGTTGTTAAGAGTTATTGCGGCCATTGTTCATAACCACCGCACTTTATTCATGCTTTCGATGTGTTATCTCTTTTCTTCACTTGCTTAGGTTTGTTTCGCTAAGGAAGTTGAATATCTTAGAGTTAGCGATTATGACACCCAATTTTTAACCCTTGAGCCACAACTAAAGCTACACTTCACTTACTTGATTGTGAATTAGGGCTTTGTAAAATTCACATCATTTAATTTGGTTCTATCTAACTTTGATCCCATTCTTCCTCACACATCAAGCAACCAACTTTTTCCCTTGGGCACACAATTATTTACATCTTCAAAAGGGAGCACATAACTCCACTATCAATATGATTATATAGAGTATTTTCATGGTGGGATGATACAATATTTGCAATGGTGTATTTTTTAATGTCCCCTTTCATGGATTATCTAACCTATAGAGTAAGGGCATGACTCATATTTGAAAATCTTGATATAAGTTTGAAGCCATTTAAAATCCAACACCATTCAATTTCATACATTAATGCAACTAACTAATGCAATGTAAATAAGCGTGTATAAACTCGTCAAAATCATGGATTCCATATCCATTTCATTCATATATAGGGAATATATTGAATTACAAAATTATAAACAAAGATTACAGAAAGAGGATGGAACACTTATATTTTAACTAGGATAGTCCAAGAAACTAATTGTGTACTAGCAATTTTCCACCCAGTTGTAGGCATCCAATATAGATGCCACTTGATAACTCTATTATGAGGCCACTAGGGTGAAATAAACTAGTTGCGGACTCATAGGTCACCCCACCTAACCCAATTACTCTTGTGCTAGGTCAATCTACTCACAACCGAGCACTCCACGTACTTAATCCACCAATCAAATAGTTATGACATTCTCATCCTTTGCCCATGCAACACAATGAAAATATTTCCCCTCTACGGTCAACATTCCATTAGGAGTATTCTTCCCTTCCAATGTTCTTTAGTGTAGGTAGGAGGAACCTATCCCGTTGTCTACCTTTTGGGAATAACTTGACATAGCAATACCTCGGTTCTTAGGCACCCATAATAATTAACATGGGAAATGTAGGTTTCTTAAACAACCTAACCTCTACAATCATCCATCCCCCTTCCTAGGTTCACCAATCACTCTCGCATATCTAATTCTAGTCATTTTCAAGTTTGTGTATCGATCTAAAACATGTGGATTGTAGCATTCAAAACTTCAATGGTGCTTGAACATGAGAAAAGTGGGAGTATGAATGGCAAATGGTTCCCATGATAATGGAGGAGAGGAATTTTTTTTGTGAGGGCATAGGAACGTAATTCCACAAGGATGGAGGACTCTTACACTTCCCTATGATGATTGTACCCAACCCCATGTCTCCATAACTATGTGAAGTAGACTTCCTCACCAAGCACCACATGCATTTAATGTTGGCTTCCAAGTCAATGCTGGTGGATGAGATTTAAAAAAGCACATGATGAAAATACAAGAGTCCGTAGGAAACATATGATTACTTTTCCTTGGGCTCCTTCGTCTTCCCCTCTAGTGGACTCATAACACCTCTCGTGCTCTTTGCAACCATCTTGCACCTCAGAGTAGTAATTTTCAACAAAATGTTGCATATCTTGGCATACCACGGAAGGTCTACCACATGATAAATGCAAAATATATTTGTTCCAATTACATGCATAGCCATTCATTACTTGGGCCTTGGCCTTGAGCTTGGCACTAGGAACCATACAAACAATAGTTACATCATTTACATGTGGGATCATTTATTTAAGCTCATATGACTTGACTCTCGTCATTATAAATGCTTATTTGCAATTTATACATATTTTGACCTAAAACATTCAAAAGGTCAAACAAAATTATTATATTTTTATGGAGGCAAGTGCAAGGGAGTGGTGTTTCCTACTAACATAATAGATGATTGGTTGTGAGGTGAGTATGTTTGTTTGCTCAACTTTCCTCTACTCTTATGTGGAGAGTGTTGCATGTTTTATGGGGGCAAGTGCAAGGGAGTGGTGTTTCCTACTAACATAATAGATGATTGGTTGTGAGGTGAGTATGTTTGTTTGCTCAACTTTCCTCTACTCTTATGTGGAGAGTGTTGAGTTGATGCATATAATATAAAACAACAATTGAATACACTTATCTTATAATATGTTAAAATAACTTTTATAACAATAAAATCTCCTCTTCCTTTCTCTCTCTATTATCATTAGAAGGTTGAAATTATAGTTTTACCTAATATTTAAAAAAATAATTTCAAAAATATTCATGATTCATTTTCACTCATTCTACTCATGTTTCATTTTCACTCATTCTACTCATGTTTCATTTTCACTTATAACAATTTTATTTATTTTATTAATAACGCTATTTTGATTAGAGGTTAATGGTTTTGAGAGTAATAAGTTTTATTAGGTAGTATTTGCTAGAGATGCCCTATTAATGAAATTAAATGTGAACCAAGAATCTGCGATGCAAATTAAAAGTTACTTTGATATATTGGATTCCTTTTTGTCGAATTGCATTCTATGTAGGTGAGATTTTGACATATTGGATTCCGTTTTGTCCAAATGCATGCAAACTTCTTCTAAGTGTATCGTAAGTGTGATCGTGTATGGGGTCTCGGGGCCTTTACCATATTTGTGTGTATATAGTTTTTAGTTTGGATAATATATTAAAATTCAGTTAGAATAGTGAGTTTTGAGTTAATACTTTATATGTTTTATTTTGTCATAATTTATTAATTTTATAATATTTTTATATTTAAATATATAAATGTTTTTTTAATTTGTTTTATAAAATTTGTTAATCTTAAGAAAGGATAAATACAATCATTAACATTATTTTTAATAATGTAAGATATAGTATTTTTTTTAACATCATACCTTATTAATTTTTATACTTTAATAATGTAAGATATAGTATTTTTTTTTACATCATACCTTATTAATTTTTAGTATAAAAATTATAATGATATTTTTCTTTTTTATTATTATGTTATATTTAGATATATAAATGTTATGTTTTTTTTAATATTTAATTTGATTTAATTTATTATTTATAGATTATGTTAATCTTAGATAATAATAAACATTATTATCATACATCTTGAGTGGGTCTAATGGTTAAGAACAAGTGTTTTTTTCTTAGAGGTCATACGTTCAAATACAAAGGGCATAGGGTATGTATACCTCTGTAGACTTTAGCAGTCAAATTGTTGCGTGGAGGGGGTCCCTTGTCCCACAAACAAGGGAGTCTCATACACCAATTTGGTGTCTGGCTTGGCCGTGACCTTAAAAATAGATTATTGCTATTATTATTATCACGGGGACAAAAAACTGCGAGGCATAAAATATTATTACATATTGCAGAGAAAATAACAATAAACACACCAGTCCACACCTTTTTAACACTGTTCAAACCAAAAACTATATGCACACAACATGAAGTTGCAAATACCTTGATTATAAGTTCACGTTCCTTGGTGCACATCAATTTGTAAGATTTTTATTTTTACAATAAATGATATATTTTATATTAGAAAAAGTTTTGGTCAAATTAGACATAGTTTAGTGGGGGAGGAGACATGACAATATCGTAGGGGTGGTTAAGGTGGGTTGAAATCCTTCCAACTAGAGATTACAATGAACCCATTTGAGATGATAGTTCTAGGTATTCCTGGCAATGAATTGCGTGATTGCACTAATCTCCTTTTCTCCATTTCCTTGGGTTTGAGAAGATGTGTTGCGATTTTTGATGCAAACAAGTCCTTCACCCTATTCTCTACCTTAAGCTTCTTATCCAATTCTTCCTACCAACAATTCTAGTAGATGGTGGAGTTCATTACATTGCATTGTGCTTTAGAAACCTCACACTCACATTTTTTAACCTCCCTCTGAATCTCCTTTATCTCACACAAAACACAACATTTGTTTCTACAATGATAGTGTGCCATTGGGGTTATATATTTACACAAAGCCTAGGCAAGGTCTTCCTCGACTAAAGCATCCCAACTTGCTTCCAATGCTCACTCGTTGTTATCACCAAGGGTAGAGGCAGCAATAATAACATTGACACAAACAACAAAGACATTCCCATTAAACCCACGTGGATACCATAAATCAACAATTGTATTGAACTTAATCATGCATGTTGGAGGGAGAGGTATGAGTTGGAGTGAGAAATATAGGAGCCTCAACTCACTACCCATTCTCAAGTGCACGATGACACATGTGTTGCAATATGTCATAACGATCAAATGTGTTGCTAATTTGAGGAAGGGGCAAGAAATATATAGCCCCCACGTTTATTTCATATAAACCTCCATTCAACTTAGCTTCGAGGTTGGCTTGTGCATCAACCTCCCATTTTGCCTTCACAAAATTTGGAAGAAGACTACCTTCTCAAAATCTTTAGTCAAAGTAATGATCATTTGGGTGAGTATGGAGAGTTTAAAGTTTCAAAGAGGGATTTGATGGAAAAATGATCTTAAAATCACTGTTGAATCCTCAACCACCATCACTTGATGTACTCCATTCTTGATGTACTCCATTCGCCTTTAAAGCAAGTAAGCCTTTAAAGTAACTAAGTCTTAATAGAGTGATATTACTTTTGTCTCATTGTGAATTGTGTTTCCTAATCCCCAAGCATATTAAATTACACATATATCAAAATCCTAAATCTCTGTGTATTTGTGATCTCAAAACTAAATTTCACAATTCCATGAAAACAAACTGGATTCTCATGAAAATATCCTAGTAATACCTATGTGAAGAAACAATAGTTATAAAAGGACAAAAAGTTTAATGGTTACACTGTAATGAGTAGCAATTTGAAAGAAACAATAGTTATAAAAGGACAAAAAGTTTAATGGTTACACTGTAATGAGTAGCAATTTGAATTTCAACACATCAGATTGTTAGAACTTTCGTTATGTTTTTCTCCCACATTTAACTCTACGTGAACAATATCCACCCTACTACGCAACATTGAATATTACATATTTAAATATTAGCCGCCCTTCACTCCATCCTTTGTAATTGATGCTTTGAAAGGCACACGAGTGCATAGATATTTGCACTGATGATACGCTTTTTCAACTGCCAAGGCAATTAATTTTATTTATTTACTTAATACACGACTTTTGATTTGGTAATTACGGTTAACTGAATTATTTTGAAAAAGACAAAGATCACATCGGTTTGAACTTTTGTTTAAGTAATGAACACGAAACGTTCGATATAAAAGAGAGTTGTATATTGTTTTAGCAGTTAATGTTATATATATTTATATAAATTACATATTTAAAAAAGAGTAGAAATTAATTTCGAGCTGTACTGGAAATAAATAAATATTTAAAAAGAGTAGATATTATTTACGTATATATTTATGTAAATTACATATTTAAAAAATAGTAGATATTAATTTCCAGCTGTACTGGAAAGACATCGGTGATCCATCCGAGCGGCTAGGTGTCCTTGGGCTGATGGCACGTGACCATGACCTTAGGAGGAGGAGGACAGTGTACTACCGAATCAGATCGTCAATCGCGGGATCATGGTCATATTAATGCCCTCGCGCCTCAACCCAACATAATTTATTTCCCTTGCCCCTCCCCATTCACACCAAACCCTTGGAGGATGGGAGTTGATAAGTACGTGGAATGGATGAATTACGGTGTGTAACAAATTATTATTTTTAGTGGTAGGAGGAGAGAGCAATAACAATTTGCACGGACACAAAACGCAACCTTTGTGCCCTCCAGCAGGAGGACGAGAGGGGCACGGCCTTAAGAATTTGGGTTCAAATATGAGGACAATGATTTGGAATCGTGAATTCAATTAATGAAAATGAGGAGGAAGAAGAATTTTAGTCTCAAACGGCATTGGCATAGATGTAGATGAGCAGCAATGCTTGCTTTATTACTATTATTATATCATATCTTGCAACGGCGGCAGCGGCAGTGGCAGTGGCAGGGGCAGGGGCTTTTACTGTTGCAATGGAAGGGATGAAAAACATGGAAGATTGGGCGTTTTACAGCGTCGAACGAACGAAGATGAAACAACTTCTTCCGACCCTGGCGAGTACTAACATTACTACTCTCAAGTTCTGTAAATTCTATTTCTAATTCCAATGGATTGCAAAACACATTCGGAGTTGTTTGAAAATGCATGCTTCGATAATAGATGTTTGTTTTGCTCATGTCAATGAATATCAACTGTGTTTTAAAGGGCGTGGATTATGGTGTCGCTGAGTGTTTAGGGTTGGTGCTGATAAAGGCATTGCGAGGTTGGGTAGCTCTAATATTTTTGGGTTTTGAAGGTGTAAGTTTTTTTATTAGGGTTTTAATGAATGCGTCATCAATCAATTAATCAAGAAAGAAGGAAACAAAGCAAGGGCCATTTTCTGCAACCGTCAACTGCTGCTTCTGGCCCTTCTTACCCTCCCTTGCGTCCTCCAGGTCTATTCATTGGGGGCGGGAGGGAATTCTTAATTGGATTTGTCATTGGAATTCGAGTCCTCTCTTGTAATCTTGTACTCATAAAACTAGTTCAAGTTCTAGTTTTGGTTGTAACCTTTAGGACTGGGAATTTTCTCTCAATTAAATTGGGCATCCCCATCATAATGCGAGGCCCAGAAAAAGGCACCCAGTCCAGTGTGGTGTGTGAGGGTAGCCGTTGCAAATGCTTACGAGAGTAGAGGGACGGTAGATTTTTGGTGGTACTCATCTGACATTGATAGCAACAAATAATGGCCACTACTTTGCATATAGACATTAGCTAGCTAACATAATTTCTGGTGGGGGGTTCATACTTTGCACTGCACCTTGTTAAGTTAAGAATACGTTCCTTGTTTACTTTTTCAGCTGGGTAGTGCTTCCACATTGGTTGTGCGGATTGCTTTCCACATTGGTTGTGCGGATTGGTCCGCCGCACTATATAAACCCCAATATACCATGATCCGGGAATGTCCACAAAGGTATTGGCCCCTTTAATAACATAATGGTTGATTGGTTGCAGGGTGATTATTCTTGTTTGCTCAGCCTTTCCTTCCCTCCCTCCCCTGTGTGGCTTGGATGTGTGTTCGTAAATAACGACAACAATAATAACACTCAGATATGCCTATGTTGTGGTGTCTTGAAATAACTTGGATGTCTGTAAAATCTCCTTCTTCCCTTCCCTTTGCAGGGATGGAGGAGTAACTTATGTAAAATCTGACAGGACCTCAGACTCATAGTGTACTTTGTTAAGGTGTCTGTTTCTTAGTCTGAACAACTTATTTCATCAACTTTATGGGGGTACTGTTGCCACTGTCAATTTTATTCTTTTCACTCACTTGAACTGAGCTGTCATCTCTATGGTGTGACTGTTATTGCAATTGCAAGGAGAGACTCTAATTCAGATAACTTGAATTTACAGGTTCTCTTTATTGGACCCAACGTATCAACTGTTTAGCAAGTGGGCAAAGATTCAGTTTCTATTCTGATTGAAAGCTGCAATTTGGATTCAATATCAACTTCCCTCCTGAAACATTAGAAGGAACCACCTCCTGTGCAAGGAATAATACAAGAGGGAAGTTTCTGCAAACTAATACAACACACTTATCTTCACTAGATTCGAGTATGGAGAATTCAAATTGCAATTCCAATACTACTGTTCCTGTAACAAAGACTAAAGTCTTAGGGGAATCTCAATCTCATGATTCACGAGATAATGCATCGCCTACTGAATCCACAGATTCAATTGCAGAGGATGACATCAATGATGTGAGTCAGCTTCTTCTTCCATAGTGATTTTGTTCCAGTAATGATACTATTAGCTCAATATCGATGATGATGATATATCTAGTTTTGGATAGATTTGCTTTCTATTCTAGTTCATGCTTGTCATCTGAATGTGAATCTAGAATTACCTTTTCAAAAGGGTCATGTTAAACTTGTCACAGATCTGTATATTGCAAGCTACAAAGCAAAGAATGCACCTAAACTTGCATTCATAGAGATGTCAGTGCACATATCCACAGTGAAGGCTAACCTCCTCTGAGCAATTCATCCATCTTAAAGTACTGGCTCACCAACTTTGCATATTGGGACCGATAAGGCATGGCTTAAACAGTAGGGTCATGTTAAACTTGTCACAGATCTGTATATTGCAAGCTACAAAGAAAAGAATGCACCTAAACTTGCATTCATAGAGATGTCAGTGGACATATCCACAGTGAAGGCTAACCTCCTCTGAGCAATTCGTCCATCTTAAAGTACTGGCTCACCAACTTTGCATATTGGGACCGATAAGGCATGGCTTAAACAGTTTTTTTTCTTTGATTGCCTACTTCATAATTGCATGTGAGAAATTATCCTTGGCGGTGTGGCCCCACATTTGACAAGCATGTGCTTTTGGCTGTATCTTTCTGAAGTACCATCAGTGACTTCCTTACCTTTATTTGGCATTTTTCTCAGTTTCTAGGGTGTTTTCTCTCTTCGATGGCTTCTCATTGGGCTCGATGCTCTTCACAAGTTGTCTGCACCCTTCCTCCAGTGTAGATTCTGCACTCACAAAGCTCACAGAACCAGTAAAAGCTCTGATACTACCCTGTTGGTTTTTCAGGGAACACATGCACTAAAAAAAGGCAAAAAGATTCACTTTAAACTGCTTAAGTTTTGTCTTACATATTAACACAGAAAAAAATGGACAGCTGAGGATAAGGATCATCTTCAGTCAAAAGTAGACCAATCCAAAATTGGTTTGCCCCCTATAAAATCATCATTCACTTTTAAACTTAGCTTTACCCTATTTTAGTAAAAGAGGCCATCCAACTATAATGGGTATTACGTGCTTTAACACATTCTTGACTTGGTTAGATGTTGCATAGCCTAGTTGTGTTAAATTTGATAAAAATGTTTGTTTGGAAACAGCCATAATTTGTTATATGGTATTCTCACAAGGCAGGTTCGACCAAACGTTTCAACTCAGCTAACCAAACTGGCAAGCTGAGTTTACTTGCCAAAACTTGATGAGTCCTGTTACAGAGCTATTAAGATCAATAGGGATCATGTAGTTAGAAGTTTATTTCCAAAACTTACTCAACATGTTTGCAGTGTCAATTTGAATAGTTGCAGTTGTCTATACCATTACTATTGTGCACTTGATGAATCATTCATTACAAGCTGACTCCTTTTTGGAAGTTCACCTATAAACTTTGAATGCTAGATTTGGTTCAACCCCTTTTGTTTAAATTTATGCTTCAAACAATGGAAAATTGAATATGTCTAACCATTTTTGATGGAGTGTTTTCCCCTTACAAACACCATCTGGCCATTTTCCCTTTTCTGTTCTATTTAAAGGTTCTAGATATTCTGGTCAGGCATGCAATTTCACCCCTTCCATTTTAAAAATTTAGAACAATTAGAAACTCATTGTATGCTTATTTGCACATCATATTTGGTTAAAATTATAATTGACAACCAGATCCAAGAGTTCAACATAGTCTGTGTGTCACCTATCTGTCCTCCTTCACTGGACAGTGCAGTACTTCAATTCATCTCGATTTTCCCCAGCACTTTTAGAACTGAGCTAACTCACCAGACAACCATGCCAAATTACCCAGAATATGCAGTCTAACAACATGCACTATATGTAAAATTGGAATTGAAAACACATTTCATCATACATAATAACCAACATTACCAGAAAGATAGTACCGAATTCTGAACATTCAAAATGGCTGCCAAGGGAGCATTCACCACCTAGCCATAGGTATCCAACTCGATAGCCATGCCCAATTTGGGCTATGAGATGACAAGAGTAAGGTTGCCTACAGGTTTACTCCCTGAAATCCCTAAACGTGGTGCCCTAGGATTGAAACTAAATAGGGAGGATGAGAAACAGAGCAACTAACAGCCTTCAACCAGCCAACACACTGATATGACCTTACAGGTTACAAACAACAACCTCTACTAACTCTTACTCTAATATGTGCATTTCCTCTGTGTTAGTTTTAGGGTAAATTTTCAAAACAGTAGTCTCTTTTAAATTTCAATGATTAAAACAACTAGATCTGTAGCTCAATCAGAGATAGAACACATAGAAAGTAGATCTATGAAAGACAGCAGCAACTTAAGAGAAAAATTCGGATCACATATGAATATAACTCAGATCTAAAGATATTACTTTAATCTAATGTAGCAATGAACAGATCTGAATATAACAATAGATCTATATGATTAAACACAGATTTCAGATCTAATAATTCTGCCTAATCATTTCACAGTATATATATCTTTAGATCTACACAATGCAAACTAGTTTAAACAGTCCTGAAGCAGAATCAAATCCAGATGAGTAAGGCACATACCTGGTACAGCAACCTTACCTCTGAAGATAGCACAGTAACCACAATAGGTATAGATCCTGTTTAGTATGCCCAGACAAAGGTTCAGTTCATGGATCAATAGTGGATCTCTATGCCAAAGACTGAAGGAACTTTCTTGCCACCAAGCACAAAGGCCACAGGGATAAAACCACAAACCTAACCAAGGTAAATAAATGCCCAAACCCTCACACAGTA
>SNQJ01S0004321.1:43449-55606 GCA_010110895.2 Picea sitchensis
CCTTGGCTAGACTCACAAGATCATATAGCATCTCGTTCGTCCTGAGTTTTGGTTTGACTCACAGAGGTTGTATGTTCCCCCTTGCTTTTGTCAATACCTCACAAGACTGGTTGATTCTCCAAATCTCCCTGGCTAGCCTCAGGGTGCCCCCCATGGCCTTTCATTGGAGAATGACTGCCGATGCTGCCAAATTTAACAGTCCTAACCTAATACAAGAAGACTCCACAATCCATTTGGCAAGGCACTAATCTTTTATTGCATTGGAGAAATAAATTGTTTGCAATGGTAAACGTGATTTTGAGAGATATTGAATTTGTTCAAATTGGATTATTTTCTACATGTTATAAACATTCTTGTGCTCTAAGGGTGTCCTCTTTTTGCCAAGCAATTTGCTGCTGTAATAATTTTAATGCTACAGCCATTAGGGCTGCAGCAAACTTCACTTTCTTTCATCATTTACTCACTTTCCCACTGTGGAAATTTACTTGTGAACCTAGATTACTGTTCTACTGTTCATTGGCCATCTTTTTGACGGTTTACTTTCTGATTTCTATGGTTGGAAATTGCTGCTGTAGCAATTGTTTGCTACAGCCATAAGGCTGCCCTAATACATTGCTGATAACATCTTTTTGCAGCCCCATTTTACCATAAAAGATTGAGTTTAAACATTGGAATATTGTCTACATGTTTTGGGCTTAATTATCCAATAATGATTTGATAAATTTGATGTTTAATTGTGCAGCTGTTATAATTTTCTTATTGCTGATATAAATCTGATATATGCTGCAGTTCTGGGACAACATGCTTAACTTGTTGATTCCCCATTGGTTTAGAGGCCAATCTTGCTATTTTTGGTCTTGTACAAGTTGCACTAATATTGTTTTGCAGGGATCAATCATTGGAAACCTCTTATCGCTTCCCAAGACTTCCTTTTCAGCCTCTTACCTCCATCATCATTGACCATAGGGGTGGTTTACATTACATCTTCCTTTACCCCATCTCAATCCCCCGAGGGTCACCTAGGATTCCTCCCTTGTGTAGGATTTTCCTTCACTAAATTGAGGGGAGGGTTTATCTGAGGTGACAGTGGGTAAACTCTCCCACCGTTATCGCCATCCAGTGGATTGGGTCGGGCTTTGCCCAACCTAAAGTTTGCGCGATAACAATGACGAACACCAACAATATTGCCAAATGATCATCCAAGAACCATCAAAAGAACCCTCTCATAGTCCCGGAAGGAGGTATATATAGGTGGAGAAGGGCACATCGGGTATTCATGTGCATGGGAAATTGGAATGAGGTGGCCAAATGACTGCTGCAACTATCTTTTTTCTTTCGATTTTTCTGATTTTTGTTGAGTCTACGCTAATGTTTCTGATTTTTTCACGACCAAGTTTATGCTCGCTGATATCTTCCGTGATATTGCCAATAATTTTTTTCTTTTATCTAGACCCTCGGTGATATGATATCTGAAACAATATTTGCAACATTGATCCAGATTTCAAATATTCCTCAAGGTTTTATGTGCTCATGCTACCTTCTACTAATCATAAGGGATAAGTTGGGCAAGTGCCACATGCTTTTAGCTTTGTCTCTCTTCCCTTCCTCTTGCCACTTGTTATGTTGTAGCCCCTCTTTCACTCCAGTGGCAGCCATTTCCATTTTTTATATTAGCTTAGTTTATGAGATTACATCATGCTTACATCATCGCTTCATGTTTAACATAGGGAAAACAAAAACACTCCCGAGTAAGCTAATTATATTCATTGGTGATGCCTTGGCCTTAAGCACCCACTAGAAACTTTACAAAGTCCTGCAACTTACTCCATATGTACAATATACACAATATGAGAAGCCTTCTTATAAAGTCTCTCTAAGCAAAAATATTACTTGATATTTACATATTGGCCCATGTACAAAAAGGGGCATTGTCAATAGGGGCTTGGTTGGTTGGTAAAGTGGGGGTGTTTCTATTCTCCCCACCAAGGTTCAAAACCTGGCAGAGATATGTTTGTCCCTCATGGGTTGACATGCCTTTGTAAGTAGGCTTTTTATTGTAGTCGGGGCCAAGTGCAAGTCATGTGTGACTTTGGCAGAATAGGTACCCGGCTGCTGTGGCTGCTTAGCCAATGGATAGTTGTTGTGAGCTTCTAAGATATACTCTATTGCAATAAATTCTCATATTGGGAAAAAGTGCTTGATTGCTTGTGTTGAGTGGAAGTGTCCATAGAAACGGGGGTACCAAAATGGGGTATTGTGTTCCCCTCCCCCCTATGAAAAGTACCGTCCTTAGTGTGGTCCTCAAGACTAGGACAAAAATGGGTTATTTTTCTTCATGGCATCCTCATATGGTCTATAGCATTTCCTTTGGACCTTGACTTGATTGCTTGCTCCATAGTATGATCATTTTCCCGTAGAACGATCATTTTCCTGTAGGACAATGGGGTGCTTTAGTTCACTTCAATTTGCCCCAACACTTTTAGTACTCAACTTCATTCACCATACAACCATGACAAATTATGTAGTTTAACAAGTATAATATGCAAAACCATAACTATTTGCAGAATAAATTTCAAAATTGGAATCGAGTGGACATACCTTTATCATATATAATAACGAACATGAAAAGTTAAAAAAGATACTTATCTTTCCATAATTTCAAGCATGCAAAATGGCTGCCAAGGTTGCGTTTACCACCCAACCACAAGGTTCCAACTCAAATGCCACACTCATGCTGAGCTTATGAGATGACAAGGGCCAAGTTGCCTATAAGCTTACTCTCAGAAATCCCTAAGTGTAGTGCCATGGATCCATTTTAGATTGGGAGAATGAGCAACACACTAGTGTGGGTTACAAGTAAAACCCACTTCTCACTCTTGCGCCAGTATGAGTAATCCCTCTGCCATTTTTCCACCACTGCTATGGGAAAACTCTTTTCTAGTCCTTCCCACTAGTAATGGTAGACCCTTTGCCAACCTACTCACCGGCTATGTTACTGGATCCGTGTGGTCTGGGGGCTGGATCTGCGTATCCTCGGATCTGATACGGATTTGGATTCGAATCCGTCGGGATCCACGGTGCAAGTGCAATGTAATTTTCCCTAGTTTTCCCTAGCCGCAGGTCGGTGCAAGCGCAGGCGCGAGTTAAGGTATTTTCATTATCAAGGTGAACGGGTCGACGCCGTCGCGAGTTCATGCATTCTCCTTATCGAGGAGAACGAAAGTTCTTTTTGGCCAACCTAACGGGAGTTCTTTCCGGCCAACCTAACGAGAGTTCTTTTCGGCCAACCAAGTCTATTTTAATATTGAATCGTCGGGGAAATAGGTGCCCGAACCTTTCTCTCACAATATCGTTACACTGTCGACGGAATGGCGAAAAAATAGGGCCGATGACCGTACCCTATTTTCTTCCCTAAAAAACGGTCACTATCCCGCTTATCCAACCACACCTTTTTTGCCTCTCCTCGATCGACCTCCTACCTATTTCATGTTATAATTTTTAATAGTTAATGCTATAATTTATAATAGTTAATATTATAATTTATAATAGTCAATAATAATTAATAGTTAATGTTATATTTTTTAATAATTCATAGTTAATGTTATAATAGTTAACGTTATATTTTTTATAATAGTTAATTTTATAATTTATATATAATACTTTAATTTTAATTTAATTTATCTAATATATTAGTTATTTTATATAAGTATATATAAGTTATATATTATATAATTTTATAATTTTAAAATTATTAAAAATATATTTATATGGTTTGTACTTGTCGTTTCCCCGCTGTATCCAGATCTTGGCTTTTCAAAAAACTGGTGGATCCGTATTAGGATACAGATCCTGGTAACTTAACTCACTGGTATGGAAGGCCTTGGCTAGGCTACAAGCTAGTATAGGTTCCATGCTCTGTGGATTTCTATTGAGCTAAGATTTTTTGTTAGAAGTAGTCTAGCTTGACATTGGTAGCATCTTGGTATAGGATTTTAACCTCAGATCAGCTAGTCATACTCCTTTGGGGGACTTCAATGCCCATACTAGAAACCTACATGTGTCTATACATGACACAGTTGAGGATGCACTTTGCCTTTAGGACTTAGAGCCAGATTCTATGGGCCTTCATAGGAGCTCCGAGGATTAGATCGAGCCCCTCACAGTAAATGGGAGACATAGCTTGGTGTATCCCACAATTTGTTGATCCTGAATGGTCTCCCCCGCTACCTTGAGTTGAGGGGTTAACTTGCTTGCCCCACAGTGGGGGGACCATTGTGGTGGTCTACATCCTGGTCAACCAGGATCTCCTCCCACATATTCGACACCATTTGTGTCTCCCCTCCCTTTGGCAAGCCATGCCCTCCTCACTTTCTCCCTCTTTGCAAGCCCCCCATTTCCCCCACCTCATCGCCCCCCCCACCCACCCCCTTTCACGACCTTTCTTTTCGACAGAGAATACACTGATTCATACACCACATGCCTTAAAGAGTTGCTCCCCCCCATCTCTCACTTCATGTCATTGGACATAGTCACAACCAAGTATGAGACACTATCTAGGGCCTTAGAGGAGGCAACCCTTGATTCTTAGTACTTACCCCTACTCGACTCGACAACATAACTGTAAGCCCACTCTTGGCTCCTAGCCCATGAACCGTTGGTTCGATGAGGAACCAAAACATTCCACAAGCCTCTTTGCTTCACCCTCACACATGACCTGCCATCTTCCCCTCGCCTCCACAAAACTTACCATTTCCTCCTTTGTCGTAAGAAGTGTGCGTTCCTCATCTTAAGGAAATGTGAACTTTGGGCGGCCCTTTTCCACTCCCCAAAACCTTTTGGCATAACCTTTTCCCCTAAACACCATTCCATCCCTCCATAACTAGACTTCTAGGCCATGTTTTCCCACACGACCTCCCTTACGACATTCTCGGACAACGCCCCACCTGTATCCCATCACCTCCCCCTTTATTCCACCTTTGAGAGAGACATCAAGAGAGTATCGAAGGTCATGGGCGCTAACTGAGCAACATATGAAGAAGGCCTCGAGGGCAAACTCGTCATGTACGGTATTCGATCTCTCGACTCATACATTGTTGATTTACCTAACCATGGTGTATGCTTCAACTTCCTCCATTCTTGGTCTAGACAAATCATTCACCTGATCCACAAATCGAAGAATAGTTTCGATCTAAATAATTACCTGACTATCATAGTTGGACACCCATTCTCCAAGCTTTATGCTACAGTCCTACATCAATGTCTTTCAAATGACCTGGAGAGTCAACACCTCAAGGCCAGAGGGCAAGCCAATTTCTGCCCAAAGTACTAGACGATTGTTCACGTCTTCACACTTAGAGCCATTATCGAGGAGGCTTGCCGCTACTCTTCAAAAGTTTACTGTTGCTTTGTAGAATTTTGAAAATCATTTGATATAGTCCCGAGAGAGGCCCTATTTTGGAGGCTTTGTGACATTGGCATCTTTGAGACCCTCCTCTCTCCCATCATGAGATTGTACGTATCGGTTTTGGGTCACCTCTGAATGGCACATGACCTCTTTGACTTTATCCAAAGTACCATTGGGCTAAAGCAAGGGTGCCCCCTCTCGTCGTCCCTCTTTAGGATCTACATTGACAAGCTGTAATCTTTCCTCCATGAGCACATTTGGGTTGAAGATGGTTGCCTTCTACATCAAGTGTTGATCTCCTTGCTCCTTTTCGTTGATGACTTGATCTTACTAGCCTCTACTCTTGAGGGTATATAGAGATAGATTGATGCCTTGGCTAGGTTTTTTGACCTTCGATAGTTGATGGTCAACCTTGGTAAAACCAAGGTCACGATCTTCAATGTCTCGAAGAGGCTTTGACCTACATTTCTATGTTCGAGGGTGAGAGATCGAGATCACGACAAATTACACCTACTTGGGGGTCCAATTTACGGGGTCTCGCTTTAGCATGCGGTAGGCTCTCCACCCTCGACTTAGCAAAGGGTACCTCTCCCTAGCTCTCATTGAGAGACTTTGTTTCCAAAGTCAATTTTAGGACGTTTTGTCCAAAATTACCCCTTGGAGGATTATTGGACCCACGGTCCTATATGGTTTAAAGATCTAGGACTGAGCTTGCTACACACAAACTAGGCTCGGATGGAGAGAGTTCAACTTCAGACCTTGTTCCTCAGGTGCATCATCCAATGCAAATGCATAGTTCCCCAACCCATTATTTAGGTGGCCCGTACCCATTATTTATGTAGAGTTCAAGGTCCACACCTTTTGCTTCAAGTTCATCTTTCATCTAGTCTCTTTCCTACATAGAGTCACTCAGTTAGAATCTTTTGTGACTCTGCCTCTAGGAGAGAGAGGTACCCCTACCTTGCACTTTGCTTCTCAAAAGCCCTCGCCTTAGATTGCCTCGCACGCTGTGCACAAGGTTGGTTTTTAGAGGCCTTTTGGCTTCTTTAGTTGATGACCATCTCCCTTGAGTGGCTTCCCCCCTTCGGATACTCCCTAGATGTACCAAGCCATCTCTTATCGATTAGATAGGAATTGAATTGGGCCATTAGAGAGGATATCTTTAGATTGTATATACAGGTTACTTGAACCTCACCACTAGAGAACTAGGGCTTGAAGATGTCTTTCTATCTAGAGCACTTCTTGGAGATGTAGGATGACATCATCGTCCATCCCCTATACCTGTACAGACACTAGATACATTCCCTTAGGATTCCTCCAGGCTAGCTTTGGGTATTGCGATCAGAGATGCCTATTGAAATTAGTGCAGTTGCAAGAGCCATTCTCTGGGAGGATGGCATAAGACCCTAGCTGAGGACTAGGCCCCCCAGTGCACTCCTGGGGTTTCTTGGTTTGGGACCAAGCAGTGAGAGCCATGGCAAAAGACCCTAGTGAGGGCCCCCAGTATATGACTAGGGTTCTTGGTCTAGGACCAAGAAGTAAGTCCCTAGATGTGTTCTAGGGCCCCTGGATGTGTTCCATGGAATCCTTGCCCCGTGCTTGGATTGATCCTTGGATGTGTTCTTTGGTGGTTGATGTAAGTCCCTAGATGTGTTCAAGGGCCCCTGGATGTGTTCTAGGGAATCCTTGCTTAATGCGTGGGTTGATCCTTGGTGGATAAGACCCTAGATGTGTTCTAGGGCCCCTAGATGTTTTTTGGGGCAACCTGGTCTTTGACTAGGTAGATCTTCGTTAAACACCAAGATGTGATGATGTGTGATCCTTTTCCTCTCTCCCGGGATGGTCCATGAGACCTGGGAGTAGCTAAGAAGATGGACATGACCACATTATTGATGTACCCTCTTATGCAGTGATGATAAAAGTTTATAAGTCATTATGAGACTTATGTGGACATGTTTTGCCATTGAGGACCCCCTTGACTTTGTCTTAAAGTTCCCCCTTGCTTGTTTTTGTTTTCCTTCTTATTTGATGTGGTGTTGGGTTTTTAGAAGTCACTTTGACTTATTTGACATTTAATTAATATTTATATTAATTAAATTGTCATTATTTAATTGTTTTATTTTAGCCCTAACCCTTCTTCATAACTATATAAGGAACCCTCCCCCTCTCATTTTATCACACACACCCTCTCTTCATTCCTCTATCCTTATTGTTGCTGCGGCTACCTCAGGTTGTCTTTCTTTGGTGATGGTGCGGCGGCTCTAGTGGATTCTCTCTTTCAGATCTGAGGTATTTGTTTGGACACTTGTTGGCTGGGAGCTTCAATCTGTTTGGCCCGCTAATTTAAAGGTGCCGAACCTCTCATTGATAGTCTTGTTTGCTGTGGCTGCCGTGGACTTCACCTTGGACACTTCCCTTGCTTGCCTAAAGAGCAGCGAACTGTTCCCTTGACTGTTCTAAGGAGCTGCGGACTGCTGTAGGTGCCGTGGCCCTTCCATTGGGCACTTTTCTGGACTGTCACTGTGGGTGCTGAGGGTTTGGTGGCTTTGCTGCCACTGTGTTGAGGGTGCCACTCACCTGTCAGCTTGTTGGCTCCTCCTCCTTGCTTGCTGGTGTTCTTTGCTGTCCCTGTTTGCTGGTGCCTTCCTCTTGAAGGGTTTTTCTACTTGCTGTCCCAGTTGCTGATACCATCTCTAGCTTGAAGGTTTTGATTGCTGTAGAGTATTACAGTCTCAGTTTTTTTTGGACAGTTGTTGAGTGTTTACATCAGCCTTGCTTGTGGTCCTCTCCTTGGAAAAACTGTCTACCTATCTTCATGATAGAGATCAAAACCCAAGAGTTTTGATCCATGAACTTTAAGCTGATTTTCTGAGCATATTAAAGAGGACAACATCCACATGTGACAGGTACATTCTTCATTGGCTAAGAGTTAAGCTAAGGTTTATTTTCTGCACTCATAAATCTTTGGTTTATGTTCGTAATTTATTTTTATATATATTCAGATCTTACTGTCTATGTTCAAATCTGCTTAAGTTTTTGTTTTAATGTGCCGATCTACATTTATATTAGTGAACAGAATTGAAAAAGATATTACTGTTTTCTCTATTTTTCCCTAAATCTAACATGCCTAGCCCTCTTCATCAAGGAGATACTTAGCGACAGATCCCAGTTCTTGCATGCCCGACCCTGCCTCACCTTGCCATGAGACTACAAGGAGAATCACTTCATATTTTTGTGTTTCCCTGCCATATCAGAGCAACAAGAAACGGAGGGATCTTCATAGTATTCTAGACCATATAGTGGTGAGGCCTCGTGTCTCTCCTCAACCTCCCCCTCGAGCGATCGATCGATATCCTTGAGAACAGTTCGAAGGGGTTGGACTAGACCTCTGATAGCATATCATCATAGTAACAGACGAATGACCTCAGACGGATCTAGAGCAGGGTGCCTCTTGCCCATCGGACTATCTCCCAACTTCAGTAGAGTAGCCTAATTTCTATTTGGAGCTTCTTTCCTTTGACCTTGGATGGTAGGAGAGTAGGGCTCCCTTGCCTCTACATCCCCCACCAAGATCGTCCAGTCGGATCCCCCACTATGGTGCCCAATGACTTCGACCACGAGCCAACGCCTCGATTGCCCCTTCACTCTCGATCATTACGACTAAGAGACTTTCATCATCCTCATTTCTCTCTCATTCTTTCTTGATCAACACTGAGATGTCCAATCTCGGACTCTAACTTTGTTTCACTACACTTATGACACTTATATATTGGATTTGGTTTTAGTTAGACCTAGTGATTAGCTCACCTAGGCACTTATCTAGGCTGCACTTTTTCTTTCGCTCTCTTTTTCTTACTTTCAACATTACCTAGGAGCTAGGAGCCGCTTTTGCACTCCCACATTATATTCATGTTGGATGTATCTTTCAGTCCCATTGACCTAATTTTGTGGTCATTTGTCGGACATTAGTAAAATTATCTTATTTTATTTTATCTTTGGCTCCATAAGTTTGCAAAGCAGCCAATGAAAAGTATGATGAGCGACAACAATATCAGGATAAAACAAATGATCATCCAAGAACCAACAAAAGAGCCCTGCCATAGTCTCAAAAGGAGGTATATAATATATATAGATGGAGAACAGTTGGCAAGGCATTCATGTGCATGGGAGTGAGGTGTCCTAATATTTCGTAAGGCTTCATGTGCCCATGTGACTTTTTACCAATCATAAGGGACGAGTTGGTTGAGTGCCACATGCCCTTAGCTTTATCTAATCCCTTTCCCTTGACACTTGTTATATCATAGCCTTCTCTCACTCCAATGATAGCCATTTCCATATTTTTATATTAGCTTAGTTTTTTAGATGACATCATGCTTACATCATGGCTTCATGTTCAAAATAGGAACAATAAAAATATGCCTAATTAACCTAATTATATTCATTGATTGGGCCTTGGCCTTGAGCTTCTACTAGGAACTTTACAAAGTCATAACTTACTCCCTATGTACAATATATACCATATGAGTGCCATTTTTAAAGACTTCCCATGACTTAGCACCTAAGCAAAAATACTTACATGATATTCACACAAAGGGCAATGTACAAAATAGGGGTACCAAAATGGGATATTATGCCATGAGTATCAAAGTTTAAGATTTCTTGCTCATTTTGTTTTTCTGAAGAAAACAATAGTGGAGATTGTGATCTCTCAAATTCTACCCTAGGAAGAAAAGTCCTAACTTTAGGGAGGAGAGCCTAGAGGTACTACTAGGCAAGCCACCCACTGTCACCTTAGAGGCCTTGCCCCACACTTCAGAGTAAGAAAGACTAAGCTACCCTATCCTAGGGGGGAAATTCCTAAGTCAACCTAGGCCAAACATCATTGGATTAAGGGCGAGGGGCTTTAACCTAGGTTGATTCTAACTTAACTTACTCAAGGAAACTGCAAATATGGGAAACCTCAAGAGACTCCTAAACCAAGCTCACAAAGAGCTGACACTACTAGTCCAAGATGCCCAATATTGGACATGTTAGAGTAGGAGTAGGAGTTAGTTGTGGGGGGGTCAAGGCCACAAAGTTCCAAGTAGTTTATTCAGCTTTATGAGTGCAAGTTGAATTGTGTATTGCAAAAAGGATTGGAGCACCATTCACCATAACATATTCTCGATTAAGATTGCAACCAAGTGAACCATGAAGAATGAACCATATGTGAGTGCCAAAGTGTGTGTAAAGATACACTTGCAAACAAACTTACAACAAAATATTAAATGCCAAAAAACCTCATCATCATGATTGAAATGCAACTTAACTTGCTTATGAGGATAAGTGCCCACATTAGTGAAACCAAAAGAGTTACTTTTTCTGTTGTTATGACTGAAAAGGACAAGCTTAGAACCATCCACAATGTGCTCAGAAAATAAACATCAAAGTACCATGAAAATAGATGCTGAAATTTTAGGATGGCTGATTAGTTTTATCACAAGCCATGGATGCCATTAGAAAGGAGAGTTGCCAAGAACTTACGAGAGCAGCAAGAATGTAAATTGCATCACTATATACCATGAATTTTAGTGTGAAAAATTAATAGATATGTGCATAGGTATTAGAACTTGAAAGGGCATTCATCCACATGAAAAGAAATGAGATCAACCATGAAAATGTAAGTTTATTTAGCGTGCAACAAGTCCGAAACCTTTAATCTGTTATCAATGTGCTCAAGAGAAAAATTGCATCATATGAGTGCGCTGTCCATCAAGATGCCACAATAGATAAATGTGCAAGGAAGTCAGATGTACCGTTAAGCATTCAAATATTGAAAATGATGGTAAGTGTTATAGAGTGTTTGATGATAGCAAAAGTGGGTTTGCTGCTGTTTTATAACAGCAAATTGTTCAGTAACTTCTTTGCTGTTTTGTTATAGTTATATAGGCCATTTAGGTGCTCTAGCATCAGCACATGCATACCATAAACTATGTAACACACCTAGAGATCTTTTAGAGCTGAAATAATGCTGTTCTAAACACTAGCATACATGAAAATGAACACAGGTATTTTTGGTCAACATGACCTTGGATAAAAGCCCCATGGGGAAAACCAGTTTGGAATATGAGTGTATATATGTGGAGAAAAGGTGGAATACAACAAGTACAATAAACAGATGAACCTGATACAATATCAGCTTGAACCTAGCTGAAACACAAGTCCAAATGGTAGAGATGTGCCCTAGGATGGTGCGCCCTCCTCACAAGTTGCCAAAACCACTGAAATGAAGCGTCCTAGCTGCTGGAAGCTCTGATGAAGAAACCCTTGCACCAAACTCTGAATCTGTGCTGTAGCTCTCCACTGAAACTGTCCTCAAAGCAAACTGACTTCAGCAAGTCCTCCCTGCTAGCTGTGTGCCCTCCTCCTAGCAAGTACACTCTCCACAAATAAATGAAGGACTAAGCCTCCTGGCTACCTCCATGAATGGGGGTGCCCAAGCTTTCCTCACTCAATGCCATCATCCTCTTCTCAATGCTCCCTCTCAAACTTCTCAAGTGAACATAAGAGTGAATAATGAACCTCCTTTGCCTTATGCGTCCCTCTTAAGGAAACATGAAAAAACCTAAAATATGTGTGGATGAGATCATCTCATCTCATCCCTAATCAATGGTTGAGATCATCTCAAAAGAATCTCAACTCAAAACCCACTTTACTTAAGTTTCCATAGTTTCACTTTATGTCCCTCAATTCACCCACAAAGTGAATTAATAG
>SNQJ01S0004321.1:55656-67364 GCA_010110895.2 Picea sitchensis
TCAAAAGAATCTCAACTCAAAACCCACTTTACTTAAGTTTCCATAGTTTCACTTTATGTCCCTCAATTCACCCACAAAGTGAATTAATAGTCATTTTAGGCTTAAATGACCAAATTTCACTTTTGACTTAAATCTCCTAAGTCGAAGTGAAATTAGACATAAAGTATATGGTACAAAGTATTTCCCTCTTGTGTTTAGAGGCTCACTAACACAAGGGGACCACTTTCCAAGGTACCCAAATATCAACACAAGGAAATCAAATGTACCATTAAGCATTCAAATAGAGACAATGATGGTAAGTACTATAGAGTGTTATTGCAGTTACTTCAGATTTTTAGATCCCAATCCTTATGTCATCAAACGTGTGTTTTTTAAACCATAGCCAAGGACAAGTAAAATGCATCGACATGAGAAGGATCATCAACATAAACTATCTAGCATCATTGATACCATCATGTATACTATTCGTCCACAGATTTGTTTACGATGAGAAGAGACTTAGGCATTAACCTATCACAACACTTGATCCTTTACCCAAAGTTGCTGTAGCATATGACAGATTTAAGTGAATGTGCAGCAGCAAATAAATGAAGATCTTAAGTTTAAAAAACCAAGTTATATGTGTGCCAAAGACTAGAGCAAAGCCTTCATAAAAACTTAGATCAAATTACTATGAAAGAGAAAGCTATGTCTACCACGATCACTTAAAACACAAGCCTTATTTCATAGATCACTCACCATATTACATCTTCAAGGTTTGTACCCAAGTAAGTTAGTCAAAGGTTAGTGCTCAAAATGTTTGCATATGACGTTGAGAAGCACTAAACTGCAAGTCGAATAGCTCCTAAAAGATTTAAACCCTTAATATTAGAAGCATATGAGCTCATTGCTTTGTAACCTATGTAGATTCATCAAATGATATAGTTTAACCACTAGATCCACAAGTAATGCAAAAACGTTTGAGAGATTAGGCAATGAAGGAAACGATTTGCATAAAATAACCAAGCCTAAGCTAGATCTAAAGCAAAGTAGTCTCTAGACTTGGGAATAAAATTGCAATCTAGATCTTAAAAATTTAAACCATTAAATCCTAGATTGCTTGTAACAAACAAAAAAAACTAAAAGGAAAATTAAAAAAAAGGAGATGGTTAGAAAATCTAAGGAAGCCCTAGTGCCCCCATTGGACATGGATTCTAAATTGATTCCTCAAGTAAATGCCCTTTTTCTTGTTTGTTGTCAAAGTGCCAAAAACCCCCCAAGGAAAGCTTGGAGAGCATCAAGCTTAGAAATCTGGATCACAAAACTCATAAAGGGACCAGACTATTTCTAGATCTAGTCCATGCATTACAAACTTTGATTTAATTGAAGCATAAATCTAAAGTAAAAAAGTAAAATTGTATGATATCTAAGTTTAATACTTTAAAACCCTATCTTCAATAAAACATAAGAAACAATATATAATTTATTCATACCTTGCTTGCTTTTATCCACCTGCAATACCCTTCCTTCAATAAGATTCATGTGCCAAGATCCTTCTAAATAAAGCCTAGAGGAATATACATAAGAAAACAAAAAAAATTACACACCAAAATAGAGAGAAGTAGCCTTCTTATTCCATCTCCAACCATGAAGAATGAGAGTGACGCTCTCCATTAAATAGGAGAGAGGTCTCCACAGAACCATACATCAAAACCATGAGCTACAATAAAACCATGTGCTCATACAATGGGCTAGGTAAAACCATGAGCCCATACCACGTGCTAAAGCAAAAACCATGTGATATTACAACAAACTCCTCAAAATAAGTGAAGTCTTCAACAAACGCTCATGCATGTGAGTTAAATGAGGAGAGAAAAGGCAGGGTGCTCCTTCTAGAAGGTCACACGTGGATGAGTGCAAGCAACGTCTTTATTATCTTGAACAAGTCGTCACCCCTTTTCACACGTGTGGCTAAATAAAGAGGCTTTAAAGAAGGCGCTCCCCTAACTAACCCATAAAATCATGAAAACCCATTCACACGTGTGAGAATATTTTCAAAAGTGATGTGCACCCTGTTATCTCACAAACTCTACCCCAGGAAGGAAAATGCTAACTTCGAGAGGAGAGCCTAGAGGTACTACCAAGCAAGCCACCCACTGTCACTTCAGTGGCCTTGCCCCACTCTTCAGGCTAAGGTAAACCTAGGCCTAGGGTGGAATTCCTATGTCAACTTAAGTCTTAGAAAATCCTTATAACAAGGGTGAGGAACTAACTCAAGTTGAGTTTGACTCCCTTACTCAGGAAGGGTGCAATTCTAAGATGTTCTTGAAACAAACTCACAAGGAGCTCACAAGACTAGTCCAAGATCCCCGAATTTTGACACATTAGAGGAATGGGAGCTAATTGTGGGGTTTCAAGCCCAAAAGGGAGGTTTCCAAGTGGTTTAGCAAATTTGGTGAAGGGTTTCAAGTGAAGTTCAATTTGTTTACATAGTGGAAATGCCCAAAAACTCAAATGCATGTTTGATATTCCAAGAGAAGAATTATCATTCACAAGAAATGTGCTTAAATTGAACTCATAAACATAAGAAACGAAACTTTGTGAATCAATATGAGTGCTAAGTGAACGAACCCAAAGAAATATTTTCCACAATGATTATGCTTGAAATGCCGTTTAGAACAAATGAACAACAGTAAAATAAATGCTTAACACCATAAGCATGAAATGATCTTAGTGCTATGAATCAAATTAGTTTGCTGCTGTTATTAATTGTTTGGGACAGCAAGATATAAATGTTCCAGAATTAAGGAAATGACCATAAAATCTTAAGATGTAATAATGCTCATGAATTCATCCCCAAATCACATTAACTTAAGAGTGTCATGCCAATGTTTGAGAGTGTGAAATGCTGCTCATAAATGGCCCAAAGGGACCGTGGGAAAAATCAGCTTAGATTGAACTCATAAAGTGCTTAGATCATCATCCATTCATTCATAAGGAAACCGTAATGAAATTGCTCATAAGATTATCCAAATGAAGTGCAGAATAAACTTTTAAAGATGAGAAAACTTAGTTAATATATGGAGCAAATATCTTGAAGAAAAACCCTTGATTATTTTATGCCAACACTTGAAAAAATTAAAGTGAAAGTATGCATGTCCATTAAAGATCTCAATCCCTTGTTGTTACTAGATCTAATAGATAAGCATCAAAGAAAAAATAAGCCTAAATAAATGACGAAGAGTTAGTTACTTGTGAGGTTAAAGTGCTAAATATTTAAATAAAGACTTATGCTCAAGTAGCACTAAAAACCCTAGTCGATTTGTTCCAAAATATTAAAATCCTGAAGCAAAAATGAAATCAACCCTTTTAAATGACTCAATTGTTTTAAGATTTATCTCAAATTAATTAACACTTGAGCTATGATCTAGTTAATGAATAAACTTTGCAAACCCTAGATCCTAAGAAAAATAAAAAAAACTATGGAAATATTTAAAGGTGTTTGAGAAACCATGATGAAGATGCCTTACAATTGGGCATGGAGTCCTTAAACTTCCTAGCAATGCTTCCCCTTCCTCTTACAAAATGTTGGACAACAATGAATGAGTGTAGAAGAGCATCAAGCTACAACAAAAGCCTTAGGAAACCTTTCATGGATGGTTAGATCGTAAAGTAGAATCAAACCCTAGGTAATGAAAGAGAAACTAGATCAACTCTATGTTAAAGAGATAAAACCCTAGGCATTCATCCCTAATAACACAAATGAAATCTAATTGAATACAAGAAACAAGATAGAATTCCTACTCATACCTTACTTGCTTGTAGCTCTCTAGACACAAACCCTTTAGCTTCCTAAGAAATCCCAATACTGTTATCATCAATGAAAAAAACTAGGAAAATATCACCAAGAAATAAAAGATCTCACTCACAAAATAGCCAAGAAGTCTTCTCACTTTATTCCTAACAAGTAAAAATGAGAGGAGCGCTCCCTTTATCTAGATGAGAGAGGCTCCAGTATGATCAAATACAATCGACGTGATGACCAAAACCATGTCCTCAAATCAAGTGGTATCTAAATAACTATCTAATACGCTAGATGAGTCATCAGCTAATGCAACAAACTCCAACAAACTCCGACACGTGTGGAGGAATGAGAGAGAGAGAGAGAGAGGTGTGCTCCCACACGTGAGGTCAAGGAGGTTCCAAAAGTCAAGCGCTCCATCAACTAACTCATGCAAAAGAATAATAAACTAATCCCGCCCGTGTGAGATGAGGAGAGAGAAATAACGCTCATCTAGAAGGCTCTAGAAACCCTCAAACGTGTGGAATAGTCAAAGATGAAGTGCGCCCCCCTTATAGATTGCTCTAGAGGAACATGTGGGTAAATAAAGGCTCCAAAATGTGTCCACACGTGTGAACAAGTACAATATATATCAAGTTGACTCACATGTGTGAGAATGAAGAGAAAGGGGTTCAACTCCCCACACGGGCTAGGAAATAATGCTGTAAAGTCAACATGTACTCCACAATGTGCTAAGTGTACAAGAGATTGACGTGGACAATGATAAAATGGTCCCTCGTCATCATCCACTATGTTGTTATGGATTTCGATGTAGTGACATGGATCCCAAGGCAAGGTGCACAAATCCCAATGCAGAGGAGACCCAGCTATAATGATGAGTCAAACTTCACAACAAAAGTCATTAGGAAACATCACATCAAATAATCCCTATAACATACTTTATAACATTAATTAACTTTAAAATTTTCCCCAAGTCTACCATGGTAGGCCAACCTTACCCCTGTTGAGTGCGTCAACACCTAGGACAAGAAGTATTTCTTAAGTGACTTAGTTAGTCATAGGTAAATGATGATGAGTTAATGGAAAGGGAAGGGAAAACTATATGAATTTGACCCTCTAAGCCATTTTTTGATGTTTTCAGGTTTGTAATTGGTGCACCTAGCCTTTTAGGTTCGGAATCTTCATTTTATTTTGCAGAACCTTTGAGAAGGAGCTTATTTGCTTAGAGTTACCACTTTGAATCTTTTTTTATTAATCCCCTCTCTTTATTTTCTTTAATTTAACTAGTCATGTTCTTTAGATAATGCTTTTTTTAACATAATACTTTAGGGGTTAGGCCTTTTTAATGAAGTGATAGAGCTCCAACTTATCATTTTTCTTTCATTTTTTATTTTGGCTCTTCACCTCTAGCTATTTTAGCTTTATTTTGCTTAGGCTTGCCTTGTTCTTCACTAGACCTTGCTAGATGACATTTGAAAAGTCAAATCATAAGAGGGAAGTATATATTTTTTATGAATTGGATGGTAATGAAAAGGAAAAGATGGAAAATGGTTAGACATGGTTAGGATATGGGTTATGTTATTCAACCTAAAACAACAGTAGTACTATGTGGTCTAGGACATGACACACATTCCTAAGGACAATTATGTCCCTCCCATGGTAATGCGAGACAAAATAATAAAGCATTTAACATTTAAAAGAGTTACCGTTCATACCTGTTATCCCCAACTCTTAGGGATAACTAAAGAGATGATGTCTCGAGGCCCTCAGGTTGTAGACATGGAGTACCGAGAGACAGTTTCACTAGTAGTGTCCACTTGCACAGACAGAGACCCACCTCGCCACCACAGCTCCAGGTTCATCACAACGCTATCCACCACATCAACTAGCTTTCGGAAGACATTGGGTCTTGCTCCATGAGGTACAAGCCAGGTATTATGGTGAGTGTCATTTCAATATTTGAGGCATTTGAGTTTGTTGCATCTATTATTGCTTTTGATTATGTAACGTTTGCTTGGACATTATGCTCTTTTCCCTGTTTTACTTTGGTGGTTGACATTGCACCCTAGCAAGTGGGTCACCCTTAGGGATAGGTTTGCTACTAGGAGGTCCTCTTGACGAGTCATTGTGCCATTCCCGACCATACTTGTCACTTTCCACACTTCATCCCCTCATCTCCTCCTCTTTTGGGATTTTCGGGTATACTGACCCAAGAAGGGGTGGTCCGTCATTTCATGGGAAGAAGGCGCTGAAGGCCAAGAGGCTTGTAGTTGGAAAAAGATAAGAGCCAATCATTAACCTTGTAGATGCTTGCCTAGGGATCCCGAGGACAATGAAATGTCTCATAAGAAACTGATGGGACCTGTGAAAAATAACTAATAACAAAATGCCAACCATGTGTGGGCACTGTTTTTAATGCTTGGGTAGAAGCCCCACACATGTTTTCAACTTGGGGAAGCATGATGTGACCAGGGTGGAGTTAAGGTGGTCACAATTTTTCATGCTTAGGTAGAAGCCCCACCTTGGCTTCAACCTGGAAACATCCTAAAAGAATAAAAGGCAATAAATGGGCTTGGAAAAATGTTGCATTGAAAACAAAGGTGCAACACACCCTCTACAAAGGCACCCATAAATGAGACACTACAACCCCTTGTATGTCATGAACCCCATGCCCAAAAGTCTTCCCCTCATCCATGACACCTCATCCACATGACTTAGAAAGAGTTCCCCTCGGGAAACACCCCTAAACTTGAGGTATGATTCACCCAAGAGGTCATTTTGTCAACCCTCCCATACTTAAACTTGGCAAATTTCATAGGGAAGCATGATGTGACCAGGGTAGAGTCAAGGTGGGCACAATTTTTCATGCTTTGGTAGAAGCCCCACCTTGGCTTCAACTTGGAAACATCTTAAAAGAATAAAAGGCAATAAATGGACTTGGAAAAAGGTTGCATTGAAAACGAAGGTGCAACACACCCTCTACAAAGGCACCCATAAATGAGACACTACAACCCCTTGTATGTCATGAACCCCATGCCCAAAAGTCTTCCCCTCATCCACATGAATTAGAAAGAGTTCCCCTCGGGAAACACCCCTAAACTTGAGGTACGATTCACCCAGTAGGTCATTTTGTCAACCCTCCCATACCTAAACTTGGCAAATTGCATAGGGTCTTTGAGCACTTGTTTATTTTGATGAGGTGGTTTGGATGTACATGCTTAGATGGCTCTTTTATTGATTTGATTTACTCATCATGATGCATTTGACTTGAGNCCATACCTAAACTTGGCAAATTGCATAGGGTCTTTGAGCACTTGTTTATTTTGATGAGGTGGTTTGGATGTACATGCTTAGATGGCTCTTTTATTGATTTGATTTACTCATCATGATGCATTTGACTTGAGATCCTTGGAGGGTGCATTCATTTGTCTTTGCAGGACCTAGTTGGTGGACTGTTTTGGAAGAATATGCCTAGCTTGGGCTTCCTTGGGGCTTGAACCCACAGGTTGAATGCCAAGGGCCCACACTTCGGATGATGATGACATGCCTTTGGAGGCCTATGGAGGATCTTCCCCAGCCCCTACATGCCAAACGACTTGCTTGAAAGGGCCAAAACATCACCTTTTGAGGGCTTGACGTCACACTAGGGCTAGATTTTGGTGGTGATGATGGACACTTGGCACGTTTTGAAGGAAGAGGCCCATGGATCGTGGAAGAAAGGCTTTGGTTGAAGACCATTGGCCTTTGGAGGCCTAGCGCTTCCTTCTCCAACTAAACGACTTGACCAAAAGTGCCAAGCATTTCCCAAAGGAAGGGTGATGTCATGTTTTTAGGGTTTCTCTTATGTGCAAAGTTGCAAACTATGAATTAAAAAATATTACTTTTGTAAAGGGTTAAGATAAGGGCTGTTGTTCCCTTATCTTGTGTTTTACCCTATGTTTTGTGGAAAAACTATGTTTATAGGATTTGTATAAATAGAGATCATCTCTATTTCATTTTTCATCATAACTCTCTCATTGTGAGAAGACACCTAGCTGAAATTTGCACCCTCTTTGGGCAATCTCTCTCTCTTGTTCTCTTCTTATGGTTTGTCTTTGCTATTGGTGGAAGAAGTAGTGCACTACCTCTCTTGGAGCTATTCCCTTGCATTTTTGGTGGATTAATCTTGGTAAAAAGGAGGTTTATCTTGTTGATGCTTGGACTAGGTAAGGAATCTATCTTATTGTTGCTTCATTGCTTGGTTACAAGTTTGTTTTACTAGACTTTTCTGGGAGTATAAAGGCATACAACCCCAACATATCCATCATTTTTGTCTGGGAATAATTTGTTGCACAAGGTTTTTACTAGGAGAAGTAAAAGGGCTTACACCCTCCTAGTACTTCCTAGTTAGCCTTGCTTGCCTTGGGGAGTAAAAGGGTTTAGACCCCCAAGGAAATAGCATTGCTAGCTCATTCTTTATTTGACTCCATAACCCAATAGCTAAAGGCACTAATCTAACTGCATTGGAGAAATAAAATCTTGCATCTGTTAACTTGAAAACTCAGGATTTTGAGATTGTCTTAAGTGGAAGTTGTTCTAGCTGCTTGAGGCCTCCTAAGGCCCTCAAGGAGTTTTGTTTCTCTAAGAACTTCTTGCTGCTGTTATAACAATAAAGCTACAGCCAATAGGGCTACAACAAACCCTAAACACTTTCTTGAATAACTGACAATTCATCCGTCAGAAGTTGCTAATATTTTGCCCCTACAATCTACTAATCCTAGCGCACTTTTTGGGTGGATTACTCGCAATTTTTGGTGGCTGATTTTTCTGCTGTAACAAATTGTTTGCTACAGCCATAAGGCTGAATAATATTTCTGCAGTATTTGTTTCTTACAGCCTTGTTCCATTGCTAAAGTCTTGTGCTTTTATACTAGAGTTATACTAGTGTTTAGCTAGCCTATCTCTTGCATCATTTGGTAGACTTTTAGCATTCGTTTAGCAACTCTAACAACTATTTACTTGCTGATATATATTTTTGTTGACTGCTGCAAATAGGGACAGCAAACTCAACTTGCTTGTCCACCTAACATATAGCTAGTACAATTGGCTTTTCTTGTGTCTCGGGCAGGTACAAACACTCTCCGCAGGTACCCAAAGACTTGGCAATCTTAAACCACTTTCGAGACGCACCATCAAAGACATCTTCCACTTAGAAACTTGACCTATAGGGGCATTCATCTCATCATCTCACTTTTCATCTCATTTCCCCCTAGGGTCACTCAGGATCCCCCCTTGATGTGATCACTTCACCTCTAAAGTGATGGGAATACCTATCTGAGGTGACAGTGGGTAGGTGTTCTCTTAGTTGTCACCATATTGTGGTTTGGGTCTGGCTTTGTCCAACCTACAACTTGTCCGATAACAATATCAATGTGGATCACTTTCATGACAAGGTTAGAAAACATCACACCACTTCTAAGCAAGTAACTTGTGCATGAAATCATAGCACATAACTGAAGTAAAGTCATCATGGAGTACCATCTGTAAAGCACATATAAAGTGAAGGGCATAGGAGCTGGTATACCACTGTAGAGTTGTCAAAAGAAATGCATATGTGTATCTGATGGATCAAGTGGAAGAGCAGGTCTGGATATGAAGGGATGAGAAGAAGAATCTCATTAATGCAACATCATCACATTTAAGCAAGTGTGTTTGTAAAGGTAGTTACCCCTAAGGGAAACATCTGGCTCTTAAGACTAGAGTTTATGAGAACTCCAGAATCTCTTATCCAAACCTGTAATCTGCACATCATCTACTTGGGGAAATGCAAGATGAAGGACGAATCTACCACCCTTGGTTAGCACCTACAAAATCCGTACAAAAATGAAAATTTCTCTAAGTCTAAGAAATGAAATATGCAACTATGCTAAACATGTAAAACACATATGCATCTATACTATGAAATAAAATTTATCTAAGAACAATAATCAAAGTAAGGAAAGGAAAACACACAACATCTACACTACCGGCTTAAAAGAGCTTATTTATTCCTAAACTAACCGTGTTCTAAGTACCCTTGGGATAGTAGATCTTGATGGTTTGACCATTCACAAGTAAGGGTAACTTTTCACTATCCATGTGACTAAGGTAGAAATACTTAGTTCCAACGACACTCTCTACTAGAAAAGCTTCTTTCCACAGGGAATCGAATTTTCCATGCTTATCAAGCTTCTCTCTTTCTTAGTCCCACATTAACACATCACCTGGCTCAAAGTGTCTTAGCCTAGCCTTCTTATTGAAAGTTCTTTTGAATTGACCTTGATTATCTACTAGATGGTGAAAGGCCTTTCTTCTATTCTCGTCCAACTCGATTAACTGATGTATTCTTTCTTGTAAGGATTCTTTATCATCGGTGAATTGTTCAAGCAAGTGGTATATAGGGAGTTTCAAATGAATAGGCAAGGTAACACTCATCCCATAAACCATTTCAAAGGGGCTATGTTTAGTGGACTTTTTCTTCGTGATTCTATCTGCCCAAAGAGCATACTTGAGTTTGCTATCCCAACTCTTCTTGTTATTACCCACAATTTTCTTGATGATGGCCATTAAATTTTTATTACTAGACTTAGCAAGGCCATTTCCTTGTGGATTATAATTTGAAGAATGGGATAGGATAATGCCATAGTCAAAACAAAATCTAGACAACTCAACTGAGCTAAATGCCTGGGCATTATTAGTGGTGATTTTAGTGGGCACACCAAATCTAGTGATGATTCTATTATCTAGGAACTCCTTCACCACTATATGAGTTGCTCTTTTGGTTGGGATCACCTCAATCCACTAGTAAAGTAGTTAGTAGTAGTAAGGATCTATTTAAACCCATTACTAGAGTTATCTTTGAATTCTCCAATAAAATCTAAGCCCCACTGCTGGAAAGGTGCTTCAGTTATAACTGGCTGGAGGGGTAGGGCAACTAGGTGTTATTTCCCTATGGAAAGTTGGCATTGGTGGTATGACCTAACAAATTTATGAACATCATGGAACATGGTAGGCCAGTGATACCTTGCCTTAAGTATATTCTGAGTAATTGTTTGGGTAGCGTGGTGTCCACCACAAAGTCCTTTCCAGAAATATTTCATCAAGTCCTCAGCGTCTTGGTGATCGAAACACCTAAGCACAAGACCATCAAGATTCTTTCAACCAATGCCTCATTGAATAATGCAATAACTTGTGGCTTTCAACCTTAGAGCCCTTCTCTGGTGGTTGACTAAGTGGCTAGGACATGTTAAATGTTTAAGGTAAAAGATGATATCATTATACCACTCACTCTTCTCTAAGTCATCTAAAACACCATTGACTACATTGATTTCAAAAGCTTTTCCATTCCCTTCAATGAATAATTTTGCAAGACCTTGTCCTTTAACTAAATTTGTTGGCCTTATCTCCAAGTCATATTCTTGAATTTTGGACACCCATTACCCACGAGTCCCAAGGCAGTCATGCTGGGTTAGGATATACTTAACAACAGGATGTGGAACATAGGCAATGATTTGAGAGTAGCCAACATAAGATCTAAAGTGTTTTAATGATTGAACTAAGGCGTATGCCTGTTTCTCCATGGTTTTGTATTTTAACTTGGAGTCCCTAAGGGCTATTGAAATTACTAAGACAACTGAGAGGGGGGGGTGTGAATCAGTTGTTACTGTGCTTAAACAATTTTAAGTCATTTAAGCCATCTTTAATCTTTCTCCAAGTGACCATCAATATTATACAATATATGAACAACATAAATAATGAGCATCACACACACATAAGATATACACAGAGACAGATTTTCACGAGGAAACCCATAAAGGGAGAAAACCTCTTCTTCTTCGAAATGATAGGCAGTCTTTTAAGTTCTGTACATCATCTATAATTGAGCACCAACTCAATGTGAGGCTACTAC